>LUCM01010401.1:0-55772 GCA_008360955.1 Fasciolopsis buskii
ACTACCGCTCGCGAGACGATCTAGAACAATAACTCTAATGCGTTCGTGAACTTTTGCCTGCACCTTTCACGTGCACGTTGCCTCACATGTACACATTCTGCTGGTGGCACTCTAAACACAAACGCATGCACATACATGTGGGCGTTCTCGCACCGCCAGTCATTGCTATTGGCCTTCCCATTCCATACCTATCGATTTCCTTTTCGATACTTCGTGCTTGTTTTCGTCTGTTTCTTTATCTTCCGCTATCCATTTCCCTATCTTTTGTTCTTTTTTTGCGTTTGACTTCATTTTTTGTTAAATCTTTGATGTACTTTATTTTGCATCTTTTTTTCCGCGGCCTTCGTTTCCCTGGCAATTTTTGAAATTTTCCCTCATTTGTACAATCCGTTCCCGCGTCATGCACTTCCAAACACCTCGGTCATATCCACTTTTGCACCGTCGACTTCTGGCTCTGCTTCTCGCTGCGCCCGTCATTGTGCTTGTGTTTTTGTTCGTGTTTCTATCTTGATCTGCATCCTTGCATAGACAAGTTTTTGATTCTGCGTCTAAGGCTGAGTCTGTATATGAAGGTGAATCTGTACCTCTATTTTATGTGCTTCTGTATTTGTTTTTATATCAATATCAATATTCGCATATATATGCGTTTTGGTCACGAAATTCTACAGAAGTTACTTTTACCCTTGCACCAATCCCATCATGTCCGTTTTTGCGACTGATAAATGAGATTGATGGAGTTAATATGGTTGGTAACACGGCTTTTGTGGTCGATTTTCTTAGAGTTTCGGCCATGTAGTGTAGCCAGAGTACAAGCGGGTGCTTCACACATTTCCTGCGGAGCGAAACATGTCACAGTCCACAGACTTTGCTCGGCCGTGTATACTGTTCTTTTGCAATCCACGGTCAAGCGAAGTCCATGTTTTGACAAGCTGAGCATTCCCGGGCTGATTCGATCTTGTGCCGAACATCATTGCTTTCGTTCTTTTGCCCCCCTCTTGCTGTGCTGGTTGACTGTCCTAAGTGACTGCTCGAACTGTTGCTCTCAGTTGGAGGAATCGGGCTGTCTATCTGAGTCTTGTCTCCGATACGCCTGTTTGCTCTGGCCACGATCGTTGGGTGTTGGGAAGCTTTTTTTTCACATAGCAGTTGCTGCTTCTTCAGACGACTGTTTTTGACTGGTTCATGCCCCGGGGTTGATTATCCTCTCCACTCGTTGTGGTTGTGCCCCACTCTACAATGGGCTCAATGCATCTAACTTGCCTGTTCATATTCTTTTAGTTGGTGCATCACAATTTTGTACATAGCATTTTGTTATTTTATGAAGTAAAAATGTTCATTCTTACCCAAACGGCCGAGTTACTTGGGTTCGCTTTGGATTCACTTTCGTGCTGTGATGAGTCAGTGCCGTTTGGTGGATTAGATCACCAATTATGTCTTGAAAAGTATTAGGGATAGACGTTCTCGGGACCAGCTGAAATGGAAGAAGGATAGGAAATTACTATCAAGCCTGGCCGTGCATATAGTTGGCTCTCAGCCTGTGCTGGACATTTCGGACTGTTGCGACTTAACGCTTGTGTTAATCTTAGTACCTACCGCCAGCAGTTTTTGCCACTTTCTGTCTGAGCGGCTATATTGCTGCATAAATCAAACAAAAACGTACAAAACAGTCACTTGGGTTTCCATGTAATTAAATGTCGTGTTAAGAGGATCATTTGATCAGGACAACTTTCGTGGCACTTGCCTTACACAGCCTGTGATTTCTCCGGTATCATGTGGATTGTATTAGACTGCTACCCAATAAGGGAATAATTTCGAAAGCAGATCTGTCGCTGTTGAATCGAAAAATAATCGATGCGGATAATAGTTGGGATTCCGTAACATTTCGTTCATTCGAAACACCAGACAGCTCTTAGCATCACTTCCATTGGTTTTTTTATCTTCGGACAGCTTCTGGTAATGGTTGCCTTTCGTTTAGTCTTCTTGGGTCGTTTTAGTAAGCACTGTCTGGAATGGAATAAATACACATGTGTTGACAACGCAAATCTCATTCGGACATCACGTGTTAATTGTATGGCATTATAACGTGACCGGATCGAATGGTACATTTTGTCATTAATTAAAATCTCGACGATGTGTATTATATCCAACCCAAATCACGACTACTAAAATCGTACGGAAATTTTGAAACGATAGCTAACGATTGCTAAGATAGACAACAGCTAGGAAATGATACCTAGCCACCATTAAAAAATGGAAAGACATGTGGAGACCGAAAATGAGAAGGATGTTCGAATCACCTGATAATCCTCTCCGAAGATTTACGTTTATCACCTCATGAATTGTGATATGCGAGTATCGTCGACCGGGTCGTCATGGTGTGGGATCTCACAACCGATCCGCATACACGTATACAAAAATTATTTCAATTAGCCCATGAATGTTCAACACTGAACTATGCACACATATCTGTCTGGCGATGTCATTGTCTGCATTATACTGGAACAGATGCATGTTGGTCGGACAGATAGACATTCTGCAAGCGCACGTGACGGATGGAAACTGCGGGCAGCTTTTTGTTGCCTCTAAGGCTAGAGTGAAATGTTGCACAACGTACGGGTTTGACCGATTCCACTACAGTCTCACGTGATGTTTCAGTACAAGGTCATCTATATCGTCTATGTCTTCGCTTTAATGGCCTATTAATGTTTGAGACACAAGGGATTTGCGCACCGATCTTGTCAGCTACTGTAAAACTGAACTGCAGAAAAATGGTGCAACTTAAATGACATATAATGCCGAATTAGTTGTTTCGGCAAATCCCACTATTTGAAATTCTTGGTCTGAACTAGTCATTACGTAGACGAATGCAGGAAATGTTAAGTGTGATTACCAAAACTTATTCTTGTATTCAATTAAGATTTATTGATTGAAAAACGAACAACGTTCACTTTGGGTTGGACAAACGGAATCGCATTGGCAAGCAAAGACAGCGTAACCAGACTTCCAGATGAGCAACAAAAACCATCTGATCAAACGGTGTGGTGATTTTCTGCATTAACTCAATGCAAAGTTAATTTCTGTTGTTTGCTTGTTGAATGACGTAAAATTCCAAAGTTTAGTCCTATCCTGACTAAATGTCTTATTGTAAGGATGAACAGATCAACCATGAACCGAATTGGTTCATTCATTCCCCTGTGGTTCGTACACGCGCGAATCAAGCATTGATTACCTAAAATTTTTCTACTTGTCACACGTTTTTATACCGTCAAGCCTGGGTTAGAATACGAACACTTTCAGCTATCTTGACTGTGAATGGTCGGGTCTTAATTTATCCTTCGCAGAACGCTTTATGTATTACAGTTCATGAGATCGCTACCTCACAAATGACTCCGGTGCTTTATCTTGTGCGTTTTTGTTTGCTTGCAAGTTTGTTTGTCCGCACTCACCGCGCGATTTCAACACTCACTCTTTCGGGACCCGCATGAACCACGTTCGTATTTCTGTGCAATGACATCGGCTGTCGTTTTGAGTCTTTGTGATGGCACATTTGAGACTTGTTTGTGCTTGTATATTGATTAACTTTATAATCCAGTGTCGTAGATTTGCGAACAGATTGTGTTTTGGTTTTGGGATTCGACTATGGCTACGCATTGCTCAGATGCTTTTCACATGGGTAGATTAGGATAACTCATTGATTCAAACCCCCCATAGTTGACAGGTCATTTTGATGGGGAATCAAGTGAAGTCAAGTCAAGCTCAATGCTACCGTAAATCTGACGAGATAACGGTGAAATTTTAACTCGATTATACCGAATGAGGGACGCATATTTGGAAAACGTCTTTGGGTATTGCCATTAAATAAGCGGCTTGAAGGAAGTTAAAGATGGACAAATATTACCCTTGGAGGCGAGCTTTGAGATCGCTCACTGCCGGTTCGTGGCTTGTGTATAAACGAGCAACATGGAATAGGACCGTTCTTGTACACGAAATTGCGAGAATAGAACAGCCCAAATACAGAACAAGTTTAGGAACGAGAAAAAGGTTTGGCCAGCGCTGAGTGAAGGTAGTGGTTATTGTTCAGTAGAATAAGGTTTGCATATCTCTCTCAGGCATTAAAATGTTTTTAAGCAACGAAATATGCCATTGTGAAAACCAGTGCAACACACAAGCTGTTTTAACATTTTGAGGATAAGATTAAAGTCCTTTCCTTTCAAGCCAGGAAAGAATATTTGGACCAGTGATGCCAGAAGACGAGAATGCATGAGGTGACAAAATGAAGGTATTCTGGTTTTCCTCTCCCGAAAAGACAAAAATGAAGATCTCTGCACCTTGCAAAACAGGGAGTCAATATGATTGATCCAAACAAGTTTGTGGATGAAATCGATTCCCAGTTATCGAACGGAACACGTTTGTCGGTTGTAATCGCTGTTAACTGATATCAGTAACAGGTAACGAAATATAGAAAAATACTTGGAAACACGTGAGAGGTTACGCGAGACATCAAAACAGTTAGGAATATTCAGTAATGAGAAATGAGTGGAATAAGACTAGCTGATTATATTCGCTTTATCTTTTACATAACTAAGATTACCTTCAGCCCTGTAAGGACAAGCAAAGCAAGGCCGCCAGCCTATATACAGCCAATGAAATTGTGAGAACTAGAGAGCTTGTTAATGCAGGCAGAAGGAAAAGGAATGATCATCGAATGGCTTCTTGGAAAACGTTTAAGATAACTTTTTGGTATAAATGGAATGACTGATAATTTATTCTTACTGAAAGAGTTAGACTCTCAGCAGTTGGAAAAAAGTGTTCGCGTAGACATTGAAAACGCATGGTTCGTATGGTGGATCTGCGGAAGTGTTTTGCAGTCGAATGAGGCTACTTTTTACCTTTTTACTTCCAGGAAGGGAGCGGCGGCCAACAGAAGGCTGACAAGCGGAGAAGTTGGCCGGTGGTGGGAGGATTCAAACCCGAGACCTCCACGTTCAAACGCCGCGACTTTATCCGCTGGGCCACCGCAGGCCAAGGGGAGAGTTGATCAGAGATTTTGCTGAACCGCTGGTTGAGTTCTCAAATGTCAGAGAATGGTATTTTAATTTTGAGTTGCATAATTTCGGAACCTTCCGAATCAGCAGCAGTGTTTGCTGTCAAAATGAATGTTCCCATATAGTCTTCTGGTCTGAACTTTGGTAGCCACAGTGCGGTGTTTGACGGCTGATCGAAAAACCATTCCTGTGTGCCTCTTCTGCGGCTCCGTGCAGCCCTAGGGAAGCGAAAACCCGTCAAGTCGAAAGTAGTATTTCTCAATAGGGCATCAGAAACCATAGCAAAAGTTAGGGATGCTCCTATATTGTGATTCGTCGTGGAGAGAAAAGACGTAAAATCTCTCTGAAGCTGTGAACATCATCGGGCAAATTAAAGTAGTGCTTGGGATCAACTACATCTAACCATAATGGGGCGGGGAATTCGGATCGGGTAGAGAAATTATTTTTGCAATAAATCTCGGGGTGAAGAAGCAAAGTGCTCCGATTAGACATTTCAGTTAGGGCACGTTTATATGCAGAGATCGTAATGAGAATGTTGACTGATACCGGGACAAGAAAACCATCGTTACGCGTGGGAAACTGCACAAGACTGGAGAAACCAGGATATGATATTGAAGAAATAACACATTAGTTAAAGTCGCCGGTAATATCGTTCGAAGAATGGTCGATGTTCGTCAGACGATGGTAGGATAGTTCGTTCGTAAGTTGTATACAGTAGTTTTCCCTGAGAAAAGCTGACCCATACTGCATAACAAAGTGTACTGATTTAACGTGATTTTCAACAAACAGCGATACAGTTAGATGCTGGATAAGCACAGTAGAACATGGAACGTGTGCACCACCTAAGTAAAGCAAAGGTCAATGAAACGTCCCCTCTGTTTCTCGAATTCGGAGGATGTTCACCCATTAAAACACTGTATTCATCAAGGCCAATTGCTATGTTGTCGATGTTAACATGCAATCAACTGTCTTGCAAGAGAATGTTTTCAACATGTTGACCTTCAGTCTGAGAAGCCAAACTACTTGCCTTATCAATCTTTTCCAAGAAGAGCCGCATAATTGTAAATAAATCCGACGGTATAGACATTCTGTCAGGCGTGTGACATCTAACCACTGCTGTCTATCCCATGGCGCTCTTCATTGAGAGCCTGCCAGTTTTCAGAGAGAAGCGTTTACCTCGATTTCTTACCGAATTTCCGAAGTCACAAAATTCAGCGGGATGTAAAACCGCGCCGTCGAAGAATCAAAAAGGCACCGTTGTCGGAAAACGTTTGCCTCTCATGATCACTCAGTGAGACACATCAACAAATGGAAATGGTGCCGCGTGGCACTCTCCCAAGGTCCCGTTTAGAGGAATTGTGTCAAGTTGCACTCGTCAAGCTGATTGTCATACTTAATCCACCTTGCCAGGACTTGGCAGTGTCAATCTACGTACTAGGGGCCATGGTTACCGGTCTGCCCCCCATCTAGTGCCGTAGGCACCATGAACTATGAGGTTATTCGTTTCGTCGCATTTATGCACGAAGCATGCGACAATTTCGTTTAACCAATTTACATTGCGTAGGTGTGAACTGTATGGAAACACATTATTTTTCTTCAACGCACAATGCATCAAATAAATATGCATTTTCTTGTAAATATTCTACACATTCCACTTCCGAGTAATACGACTCAGTTAAATTTACTCTGTTCGAACTCCCAGTCAGCCAACGAACTACAAATGCAAGAAACTTGGACTCACCGTCTGGCACTACAACTAGTACGATTTCGAATAATAGCTAGTTTATTTAGTATCAACCAAGACAATTGTGCTAACCAGACAACACTGGTATCCAAAATTAAAAATTCTTTGATCACAAGATCACGGTAAGTGGGAAGTTAGATTCACATCTTGACGGAAAATCAATGCAGTCTAGATTGGGATAAATAAATGTTGAAGAATCGATCAATTATTTCTACGCAACTTACCAAAGGAACTTGTCTTGCGAATACACAAAATTTATCTGACCAACATTAGGCTACTCACGTCAATATTCTGAAATTTTTTAAATGACATGCCTGCTTGTGGATGAGTGCATGCGATTAATCGAAAATCGTTTGATAAAATATATTTGAAACTGCTATTTCCGTCTGTCTAATCATGATAATCACCATCACTTTTCCCATAATTTTTAGGTTGAACTTCAGACAATGACCGGAATCGTTGACAGCGTTAGGTTTAATTAGTTTCATGTAGCTACAAGTAATAAACACTCCCATAATCTTTTGTGTTTAAACATCCGTGTGTTTTGTTATGCAGTACATTTTACGTCTATTGCCATTTTAGTGATGTTTTCGAAAAAAAGGAGACCGTCAGTCGCAGCCTCTCGAATCCAAAATGATGCACGGAGAAAGGAATCGTATCCAAGTCCAAATACCAAAATATTAATCATTATTTCTCTTCACATAGCCAGTAGCAAACCGGTCAGAGTCTGTTCCATTTCGGTTTGATAAATATCCAATTTTCTAATGTGGATACCTATTTTAAACTTTCAATTCTTTTATCCATCTCTGGGGACATTAGCACAACAATGAATTCATTGAACACAGTTTATTCGGAAGATTGTAATATTCATTGAGCTGTTCAATAAGCATACCAACTGGCATAATTTCTGGTCTTTCAATTGGGAAGAGATTCCATGTGCACTAGTGCTGACTCATACTGGGTTTCGTGAAGTCACTTTCGTTCGATTGTTACAGCCTCGTTTAGAGTGTCCAGTTGCTCCCAAAAATAATCGGCCTTGTGCCGAACTGGCCTAGACAACGGACCACAGGGGTAGAGTGATGCTGACGTTTCCGGTGCACGTGAACACAATGGGCATGCGGGAAAAATAGTGTTCATCACTTGCACATGTACGTCTCCTCCAGTCACACGGAAGTTTGTTACCTGCGACGTTAAACTAGGTCAACGAGACCGTTCGTTTGTTACATCGGTCCAGTTACTAGGTCTATCGAAAGACAATCAATTGTAGTATTTGCAAGGGTACCGAAAAGTGATTCTTTCCATCAAAATATAGGATATTAGATTAGCAGTTTTGACCATTAAACCGCATTCATGACCAAATTCTTTGAGAACCGAAAAAACTTTTTTATTTTATTATTATCGGCCTAAATTGGATTGCATTGGCAAAAGTCGAGATTGTCTAGAATAGTGACTGGATTTTGGATTCGAATGCACGGAAATCTTGGGTTATTGTACTCGAGACAAGACTGTTGTTGTACGTTCGCTTTCTCCTTATTTTGTAACACCAATTTAACAATTGTAATCCGTTTCTACCATGTGAATAGTAGGTTTTATGGCGCCTGTTATTTTGCTTTGGCCTACTTCAGCAACTGATTAGCTTCGATGCTAGAAGTTGCTTGCACTTCATTATGATATGGTATCGAGAATCGATTCCGTGATACGACTCGATTAGAAACAATTGTCCAAAAAAGCAACAACTATTTGTCAGCCATTTACCAGTACCGCCTTACAGATAAACATGCAGAACGTGACCGGAAGCCAGATAGCAGGATTTCTTCAATCTAGAACTACAATTCATGTCATCGTGCAGGACATTCGAACCAGCACAGAAGGATGGGGTTTGGGTTTCCGAAAGGAAGCTCGTGCGTAGCTCAACACAAGGCCACATCAGATTGTAACGATTTGGCTGGTAAGAACGAATGTCTTGCAAAGGTAGATTATGAAAAAATCAATGTGCACCGTCATGCAACAACAGAGGAACCGAAGTTGTTTCGCAGTGCAATAGGTAATTAAATCACGTGCTTACTTTTTTGCTGCGGTTCGTTAACTCAATTAATTGAACCAGAACTGATCTGAATGTCTTCGTCCTGAATTGCCCACATCGGAATTAAAATATCGCAAATCACCATAAACGCTCCAAAAGGTTTCCCCGCCTTGCTGTAAGGACTGTAGATTATTGAAAAGCCTCTAAATGCGGTTTCACACGATCAGTCCAAAACAGAATAGACATCACTCTAGGACGTTAATATACACCTAGGCACAAAAACAAGGCCTAAAAACGCAAATCATTTACTGACTTCCAGGAGTAGTCTCGTGATTAAAATTTAGATATGCCCGGATAGGCCATGAGGTTAGGTAATTCGCATTCCTGCGAATCTAACTCCCCGAAAGTCTAAACTCTACAAATTTGCGGTTGATCCATCACCGCATTGTCGATAAGGCGTCATCATTTCGTATCTTAGTGCTATATAATTCAGGTTCTTTTTCTGCCAAACTCTCATGTAAGAAGTAAATAAGATTTTAGCAGATCGTTAAGGGTGACACACCGATAGGGTCGAATTCCAAATTGAAAGCAGTGAACTAACTGGTACATCGCAGTGATGCCTGGAGTAAACCATTAGTGGTCAGTTAATTAATTTTGGTCTCTTGGGAAGATTGTCAAGTTTTGAAACCACGACCACGTGCAATGCTCTGAATTATAAGCGATCGATCGATCAGTCTGTCTATCTACCAGTCTATCCACTCGTTTCTGTCTGTTTCTGTCTGTCCGCGTGTTTATCTGTCTGTCTGTCTGTCTGTCTGTCTGTCTGTCGTTGCATGTCTTTTGTCTATCTGGCTCTCCGCCCGTCTGTCTGCCCGCCTGCTGGATAGTCGGGTTGCTTTTATCTGCCAGTCTGCCCGACTATCTGTTCGCTCGTTCATCAATGTCTTTCTTACTGATTCTTGGAAATAACATGGCCTATGTAACTTCAGCTTACAGGGACATTTATCACAAGATTTTACCAACCAAAGATTCCCAGGTTTGGCCGACGATCGTTTTTCAGTCTTATACCTTTAGTAACTGGAACTGCTGTGTACTAACCCAGTACTAATTACGCATATGAAATCCCTTGAGTTCACGGTATGGCATACGAATGTTTTCGCCCACGGTTACCTCCGACCGTGCATTTTTTACTACCTAATTTTGTCTTTTTATTCTTCTTCTGTCTTTTTACCTTGCTTTTTATTAATGAAATAACAGTGTACACCATTTTTTAGGAAGGGGGCCACGGCCAACAGAGGGCTGCCGAGTGGGGAAATTGGCCGGTGGTGGGAAGATTCGGACCCGGGACCTTCACGTCCAAGCGCCACGACCTTATCCGTTTGGACCACGCCGGCCGCTGACATGATCAAGAGAACACTAGTGAACTGGAACTAAAATGTTCGTCGCACTAGTCGTCTGATGGGCACGTTTCGTGGGAAGTAAATATGGTGCTATGTTTTTA
Source organism: Fasciolopsis buskii (assembly GCA_008360955.1). Classification (NCBI taxonomy): domain Eukaryota; kingdom Metazoa; phylum Platyhelminthes; class Trematoda; order Plagiorchiida; family Fasciolidae; genus Fasciolopsis; species Fasciolopsis buskii. Next base: position 10,314 of record LUCM01010401.1, read on the forward strand.
TCTATCAATTTGGAGAAATTCGACACATTTTTCTTTTTTTTCCATGCGCATCCAGACTCGATTGTGACCAGTTCCGAGCGCAAGAGAACGAATGAACTCAATAATCTCCCTGGCAAAGCGATGTTCATGATCGTCAAACTTCAGAATTCATATGGACTATGGTAAATGACTGCCGTGTCTTCAGCCCTTGGTAACCTTTTTAGTCATCTCGGTGTGGAATGCATTAACTGGACAGTTAAATCCGTGTTTATGGAGAAAATTCTATTCCTATTAGTCCGAGCAGGATAAAAGCGGGATTCGTTGGTCGACCTATACTTCTGCGAATTGGAATTGGCGAAACGAACACGATACCTGTACAAACCTAAAGTAACATCGGTTTGAACCAGTCTTTCGTAGTTGACGGGAAAAATAACTGGTCAGTTGTGCTTCAGTGCGAGTAATTTTTTCTACTAGCGATCAATACTGACGAACTGGAGTCCTAACATTTGTTGTGATTTTCACTCTGTAAACTGAACCACTGTCTTTTGTTGTCAGAAGATGAGCATGATTTTCCTACCGCTAAACTGCAAGTCGTCGTGTGGTAATGACACGACGAATCTGACTCTTACGTTTCTTACATCCCTTCAAGCAAATGGAAGTAAGATGATAGGGGATTACTTATAAATTTTTTTGTTATAACTGTTTTGATGGCATTTTGAAATAAACCATATTCCTAAAAAACTTGTTTCTAACCAAATCATTTGATATTTCCATCACAACTGTACCAGATTTCCTTTTGTCCATCATTTTTTTTGACTCTGATTCACCAACAGGCGTAGCCATGTTTAACTTTTCCCTGACTGAAAGATCCTACGTGAAAGACAGTTTAAAATTCTTTGGATTATGAAAGCAATGTATGCTAGATTATTTGTACGGAACCGTCTTTTTGCCTACCTTCGGTGACCACTTTCACAGCCGATTTACATCCATCATTTGTAAATCCGTAGTGAAAAATGCTGTTCACGACAACGAAAATAAAGGTGTACTTTGAACGTTTCGGACAAAACTGTTCTCGCCTTTAGTGCATTTCAAATAATTTATCACATTCCAAATCGTCACTTTTTATCTTTTTTTCTTCCTTTACTAAGGAAATATTAGCACATTTTGTTTTGGTCGTAGCGACCACCAACAGAGAGATGCCAAGTGAGGAAGTAAGGGGACTACGAATCCGCGATCGTCACGTTCGAACGCTACAACCTTATCCGCTTGACCACCGCCGGATACAGTCTTATATATCGGCGATTTCGGTATTCTGCGGTTGGATGACTACTCCGTCGATAATGATGGGTAAATTAGCTCCATTCGTCTTGTCTTTCCACGGGTAGAAAGGACGTGTAAAATATTGGTTATGCTAATCCGATGGAATAACTGGCATATCATCAGCCTTTCCACTAAATATATAAATATGACACCCTTCTCGTTCCAATTTGGTTAGTTTTCTGCCTGCGGAAAATCGTTCTTGTTTGGAGGATTAATGAGATAAATTGTAGGAGATCGCAGGTTTGATTGTTTTCACACGTCAGAACAGGTTTGGCATAAAAGTCCCTGTTGGTGATCACATGCAATTCTCTTTCATCAATTTGAGAAGGACTACAAAGAAAAGATCGATTTTGCCGGCACGTCACTTGAGTGGGATGAGAAGAAGAAATGTCAATAATCCAAACTGTTTAGGAAGGCTGGTATCTGTATTCGTTGTGATTTGGGGCAATTTTTAAACATGCAAACGCTTATTCCTCTCAGTAGTACATTTCTCATACCAATGGATGAACAAAATTTCTGCGGAAGCATGCGACCGGTTTTGCGATTATTTCCCCTCTTCAGGTATGCATACCCGGTATTATTCTGTCCAACCATCCCCATGCTAGTGTTGTTATTTCGCAGTTTCTTACTAAAATCTGATTTCGGAATCCCTTTAAGAACCATATGGTGATCCATCCGTAGAAAAGAAAAATCAAAACCTTCGGGCCTTGTGTCTCCGTTCTGAAGATTAGCCTTGTCTGACCGACGCAAATCCTCTCACGAATCACCATAAGATTCTTAAATGGACTTACCATCCATTCACGCTCCTAATCGTTCAAATGAGATTCTAGTGCAAACGCTTACTTCATATCGATTATTTCGGTGCTGCATGGTCAGGAAATAAGCATAGCGAAATGGACAATCTGATAAAATTTTCATCTCCCCAGATTGTAGGGTGTGATCAAACCTCAAATGAAACTTCAGGAAAAAATCAGTCAGCAAAAATCAACAGTCTTAGCACTAATACAAACATGTTTACAGTCTGTATCGATATAAAGACAGTAACTAAACGATTTTGGAATCGACAAATTAGAGGACCCTCGAGTGTATTGCACGTGACTTGAATCATTTCATGGGGGAATATGAAAAGATACTGAATAAAAGCTGCCCTACGAAGTTCTAAGATCGCATGAATGTGAGGTAAGCAGAAGAGCGCACATCGATTATCCTAGACGAATTTGAAAAGGCCGGTCAACTATAAAGCCAATACTAGTGTTTCCTTTGATCGTTCTGTCGTAAGGCGCAGTCTTTTAACCTTTATTCATGGTTGTTGACCTCCGCTTGTGGTGTTTTAGATGTTGCTCATGGTTTTGAGCCCCGCGCACTGTGATTCTTCAGAAACACTCGATCGAGAAGTGAGAACTTACGGTAGCAAACAAGTTAGTTTTTCGTATTTTGCAAGTGACCATATGCAATACTTTTTATAAATATTAGAATCGGAGTAGTAGACTAAACACGGGGATTTGGTAGTGGCTGAGTTAATAAGCCCCGAATTAGTGGCCGTTTGTGATCCAATGTCTTATGTATAGTTTTGATAATCAACTATGCATACTGTGTGGCAGAACTAACGGTACCGCTATCCAGACAGTGCTTTTATCGTATCAGCAATCGACATTTCAAGATTTCCAGGGCTTAGCTACTGTTGGATAGTTTCGGCCGTAAGGACAGCCGACAACGAAGTTCGTGCTGATTCGTTAAGTGTACGGATTGATGAGTGATTCAATTAGCCAATGACGGCCATCGTGGTCGTTCATCGTTTGAGAAATTTGTATAGTATAGGTCTGGGTCAGCATTGAAACCCTGATTGTATCGCGGCGAATGACGATCCTGCTTGTTCATTAGCTCAACTGTCGTCACTTTTCTATTGCATCGATCCATAAGCGAGTAAGCGGTACTAACTTCAAGGTAGGAAATTCGATTCGGTACCAACTAATCCAGCAGGTGAAACCCTAGTAAAATTCAAGTTTTAAAACTAGAATCGTCTGGCGGAATGTCGAAATGCGCTCGAAGGAATTCCAATTAAAATTCTCCCATAACCACCCGTTTGAGTTATTTGCCACGTTGCATTTGTGGGTCATTTTATTTGTTCTTTGTGCCTTTTAAGAACTTCATTCCCTGATGTTTGTTGCAAATACTGTCTCGGGAGTGGACTTATAAGAATCCAAACTAAAAATAAACCGTCAATGTATTTTAATTTGAAGTCCCGTTTTGTTGGGCCGTTCAGTAAACAAATTTCTAATAAATCAGAACAAAATGAGTGGTGGTTAAAAAATAAGACTGAAAGCTCAAAATCGTGCGTTAGGGTTAAACAGACGGTCGGAACAGTGCAAATCTATTCCGATTGGTATGTTCAGTTCTTCGAGTTCACTGAACTGCCAGACTGGACTTTTTCCAAAGGAAATCCAACATTTTCGACCTCCTAATCATCAAAATCTTTTGTGAAAAATGGATATTTGCGACAGCAGCATACATGGACTATTTTTATTCCGACAAATTGTTATTGACAAAGTCGGTTCACAGATTTTAGCCGAAATCAGTCTGTTCATTTGGGAATGATATATTCTTCGCGAATGCAAACCGCATCCGGGTCCATTTGATGACAGTCTGGTTAATTCGTGACCACAAATGGACCAGATGTTTTGCTTTTTCACACCTATATAGTCAGCACTTTCGTCCAGAAATCGATCTATTTCGGCCCACGTTTACCGGATTCTTCCATGTAACACCAAAACTTTTCATCCACCTGGTGTACACCTTGCAATCCGGTGCTGACCTGATCAGTTTCTGATTTCTAACGGACGCATAACTGATCACAGAGTGTAAGAAATGAACGATTCACAATCGGAGAAATATGCCAAACGGACTTGAGAACCGGTGGACAATTTGTTCCAACTGTAATAAGGTGGGTGTAAGGAAACTGTTATTCGAACCAGTTTCCTACGGCTTGGAATCGTCCAGAAGCAAAGCAAGTAAGCCAATCAAATTGCCAGCAACTTGGCGATCGACTCTGTTGAGATAAAAGAGCCAACCAAGCGTTGAGAAGCAACATGTTTGATTAGTTCGATATGTCAACGGTAATGCGTACAAGCGCGAGAACTGCAGCTGTCGATCTGTCAGACTGGACAAATTATGCTAATGATCCATTCTTCAGTCGGTTTTAGGCAAGCGCACATCCTACGCAAACGTGTGAATGGTTACATTCATTTGAGGATGTTCAGTATGAGTGAGGTGGTGTGAAATTCCGAGTACGGACACCGTTTTTCGCTGGCTCTCAGTGTCGGCTAGTTTTCGTGAACCTCAAGGACAAATCTCGCCCCATCCAGATCTATCTATACTGACAGTACATATTACTGTTAAATGCTTGAAAAACAAAAAAAACGAACAAACAAAAGCTGATCTTATGTGCTTCTGAAACTGGGAAGATAAAGAATATAATTTCAAGATGCCGCTGAGCATCAGATAAAACCAGTTAGGACAGTACGGTTCCGAGGGTACACAGTCTATTTAAATGATCAGCATTGGTAAACCGACTTGCAAGTGCGATGTGTAACCAGTAGGCCACGTGACGGAAACAAATGTATTAGTGCTGATGCAAGCCGTCACTAATACGGGGCTTCCTGTCACATGTAGTTCCTCTTCTCTACCACGCCCCATCTTCATGTCGTCGACGAGCCATCGGGATCCACGATTTCACTGTGGGCTTGGTACTGCCCGGTTGAATTGCGGAACCCTAGTCTGAGCATCTGACAGCAACAAACAAGCAAATATTTCACCTACAGAGAACGAACGATGATGAAGCAAAATACAATCGAGGAGAAAACATGCTCTGCTTGCTCGAGTTTGCCAAGTGACTTAAGGAAGACGGCATGACAGTTTGAACAACGATTCAGAAAACGAAAAACCGGTTAGGATGAAGGCAGAGGCCAGAAGATTCATTACCGCTGCTTTTCCCAAGCATCACCACGCGAAAACCGTAAGCAGATTCATGATAGAACTTTCGGTGTGATTTACAAAGTCAGACAAAATTGGTCAAAGCTTCAATGGACAGGAATAAAATCAAAATCAATGAGGATGCCAAATCCAAAATTTTTTGTACACAGGCGGTTCTGTAAATCACTCCACTTAACCCTGAGAGTATCAGTCGGCTATAGTGTGCTCCAAAACGTAACTTTTCATACATAGCAAAAAACAGCTAATCGGCTACGTGAGTACTTTTTCATCAGGTTGAATCTAACCTCGAGCAATTAAATTTCCGCACGTTTCCTCGTGCCCATTACACACTTTGGTTGATCAACCTCTCAGCTGCCACTGACATTTGCAGAATCGCTCAACCGAACTGCACACAAATAGCTGTTCATTGTGATCCGGTCTTACAGTGCACATGCGGCTCTCGTTCTCTGGGCGATCCAGAAACCGATGTGACTACGAGTCCTCGAAACCAGCTCCCGTTGCACGCGAAAAGTGAACTAGAGGGTGAGGTTATGTCCGAACTACGAAAAGCCACCACGGAAATAAAGTCTTGTTTGCATGTTTGATATATATATATATATCCACCTTAAAAGTTCCAACAATCCTTGTTAGGGCAGCTTGTTATTCTACTCGATTGATCGTGCGCGGACGTTGAACTTCGTCTAGTGAAGTGAACACTTCAGTCTAAATAATGCTCGTGAACTATTTCTTCCGATTCCACTAATGCGGACATCAAGCAATTTCCTCGAGCCGTAATTCTTCCTGGATATTTGCATGGCCCTCATATCAGAAGAATGGAAATTAGAACATTCCTCTCCAGCAAATGGCTTGGAGCTATTCGGACTAACAACATTTCTTGACTGCCCTTATCGCGAATTCACCTCACAGTCCGACGAGCCCCGGAAATGTTCCCAGCTCCAACTCTAAAATCTGTCCCAAACGAAACAGATGTCGGCCAGATCGTTGACTAAATCGTACTCACTCTACTGTCCCGCATTGCTACACCAACGAAATTATTTTAATTTGTTAACTTTTACGTGCAAGTTGACAATATTTGCCTACTGCTTGAGTGCCGAAAGCGTTGACACCAGCGTTTGTCTCAGATTAGATTGATGGGAACCGAGATTCCCAGTGTCATTTCACTTACCCAGAGCAAGTTAGAACATCGGTCATTACATTTGAATATGAGGTGGATGCATTAAATTTTTCTTTAAAAGTCTTTTAAGAAAGTGTCATAAAAACAATGGATGCTGGACAAATTGTGAAAATTTACTGATTTATATGGAAACAAATTTTTAATCGAATGAAGTAGTTTTGTTCGCGGAGAAATCTCGGTTTTTTGTCCATCTTTCCTTGACTGAATTAGGTAGAAGCAAAAAACATAAACGGTGATATTGCTCTTCATGTAATCTAGTCTGGCAATTGGTTTCCTAGTTAATCACTCCTTATTTGATTGGGTAACTGGCCAGTTGACAAATAAATGAATGGATTAATTAATCTCTGATTTGGACCGTGAGTTAGTAAGTTAGATATTTGGTTAGACAGCTTGGCGTCCTCAGAAAATGAAAAACAATCCAAAGGTTTAGCCGGAAACCCTATTCTCATTTGTTCTAAGATGCAAATGTGTCAAATAGAATCCAAACATGATTTAATTTAATTCGGACTGTGACATTGCGAATCTGTGCTGCACATCGAAAAGGATTTAGTCAGAGCTTAACCTGAATCCCACGTTCGAGGTATTGCTGAATGTCTCGCATTTCCAAATAATTCTTTGCTGACATCGTTTCTGTCAACGGATTCAGGTAGATCGTTTATAAATATTGGATATCTCGTTCACTTTACTTTTTGAAACATCGTGCTCTGGTTCTTGTGCTACCCATTTGCGGTATTTACGCGAAAGAGAAAAGGAAAACAAGAAGGACTTGCAAGAAAATAATATGTTGAATAGCTATGGAGATGGAAAAAGATTTCAAATCTATGAACGTCTCTGACTGCAACACTGAGACATATCACCTATTGTCTCCAATCATTGATTGGCTGGATTTCGTGAACCCAAACCCGGTCGCGTAAGTGCAACTACACGAGCCGGTCCACTGGTCAGTCGCCTTACTTTCTTGTCATGTGATCGACTGGCCATTTTGACCCATCCTTCAAGCACCACCTGTCTCGTAGAAAAGCACACAACGAGGCAGTCTTTTTCGGGGTACACGTAAAGCTGGCCCCAACCAATTTAGCCTATCACATTCAATGCCTATCCTATCGGTCTGGAGCGAACTGTATTTTTGACCAGGGCAGATGCAAGCACGGCAAATACGGGAAAGCTTACTTTCCAGTTTGCCTGCCCGTTTTCTCGCGGAGGAAAGGAAAGGATGTACGTGTATGTCCACTCAGTGCATGTTTTGCAGTTCACACGGGTATCCATACCGGAAGTTTAACACACCGAAGGTCTATAGGTGAGCATCGCTTCAACCAGCCTGATTTGATTGAATTGCATAGATTTTCCAGTAATGCTGGGTTTGTACTCCATACAATTGTGGTCACTTTTAGCAAGTTTGTCTGGTGCTTCGCCGAATCACAATCGAGTGTTTTGAAAGTGCAACAAAGATGAGCAAAATGACAATAATTTTTGCCACCAAAGAACTGGTAACAATTCGAATTTGACGTTGATGTATGCCTGAGAAGCGGCCGTTGACAGATACAATTAGACTTCTTCGAATACCCTGCATCATGAAGATATCCGTTTCGAATGTGTACTAATTAGGTTTGTAAATCCCTCCCGATTCCGGTTGGTCGACAGATCGGGATGAAACGGAGCTTTATATGAAGATCTCCGTACCAGACGATACACTTGCTCCAGCTTGGGTAATAAAAGTCACATTCATTCGGTTAGCTGTCCTATGCACATTTTTCGTCCCTAAGCATTCGCAAAAGCCTCTTCCCATTCTATGATTCCTTGCCATTTGACATCAGCCCATCTCATGCCTTCGCCTACACAAGCAGTCTCTTTTCTTGCCTAGCGTGGTTACGGTCGCCGACAAGCAGATGATAGATTGTTAGTAATCGTATCTTTTGCTAACATCTGCCGCTCTTTTATCCTTTAGTATCTGCTCATGATCTTCCCATTTCTTGATCTAACTATTCGTGTCTTTGGGTGGATAATTTATCCTGGTGTATGAAACAGTTTACTTGACTTAATTTGATTTGAATTGGTCTGCCATGCATGTATCTATTCACCTATTCGAATGCATACTTTACCATCAAATCAGTGATTTACGCATTCAGATGGTCAATTACTTATCCATTCAACCAATTATTTAGTCACCTATGTTATTATTTTAATAATTTCATAATTCAAGTCTATTTTCAAGCAAACATATTCATCCCGTTAGTAAGTTATACATCCATTCTTTTATTCATTCGTTTATTCATTCAGAAAAGGCAAAAAACGAGCAAATTTTATTCTAGTCCCGAGCCTCTGATTCTTCCACTGTTGATCGAGGATGGCACGGATGATTCCTTACCTACCGATATTTCTTGTCTGACTTTATTTTTGTAACAATCTGTACAAACTTTCGAAGCAATTTCCGAAACTGTTCGACATGAAAAACATGTTTTGATGGCTAAACTGTCCCGAAATCACACTCATAACAAGGATAATATGAGATTCTGTTTTCAGTTTGCTTCCAGTTGATCGGGAGAGACGCCAAAAATCGATGAAACGTGAAGATAAATTATAATAACTTTTAAATATTGCCAATCAAATTGGTTTTTCTTGTCTTGAAGCAAATTGTAGTGCTTATGAATACATCCACAAGATTATTGGATAGTAGAAATGGAACATAAAAATTCACCAATCACAGTCTTACGCACCGATGTCTTGTTATCTGTTTGGCCAAGATAACAAAATATCTCAGATAACTCTTAGGGGAAGAAAGAATGTGAAACCTTTCAAGATTCGGTTTTTATTCCATGTTGATACGTGAAATTTGTGACAAACTTTGTACAACGTGAACGCTAATCGAAATCCTCGGGTTTAGAGTGGAAATCCTATCTGGTAAATCGGTCATTCAGTTCTTATCGCATGGACACTACCGTGGCGAGGTAATCACAGACACTGAAAGCTTGCTGAACGGGCAATTAACCGGTCGTGTGGGCATTCCGGGGCGGGCATTAGTTCATCCTCCCAAAGCAAAGCATAAAATACCTCTTTTGCAAGGATGGAAGGAGATTTTTTTCACACTGAAACAGTTAACTTTGCCGAAAAATTTCGAAGGAAACAGGAGGGTCGGAACAACATGAATTGTTCGGATTTCGTTTCGAACGAATTTGCTTTGCATGTGCGCAGTTTGCATAGCAGACAGGAATGGATTTTTTCTATTTTGTGCGTACGAGCGAACAAACGTCAGCGAAATGAAGAAAAATGCGCTATAAACTTCAATGCCCGGTAGTCGTGCTACGAATGCAGATTGTCCATACCCCCGGGTCGGGAACTTGGGCACTCCCAGATTCTTATCGTCAACTATTGGAAAACAAACGAACAGGTGCGGTATTCAGATAGTTTACGGATTCGAGTTTGTCAGTCAGTCGGAAGGGCAAGCTTTCAAATGGTATATGTGCGTTGTTTGTCTGCAAGCACCAATGAAATTTGGTATAAGTGATCACCCGAGGAAGGAACAAAGAAGTACGGATGCCAGTTTCGAATCCCGTTTCTTAATTCAGCTGAACAGATTCGCATGTAATCATGGAAGAACAATACAAACATAGACCGGTTAAATGCCATGCATTGCTACTGACGCCCGGTAAAGATGGGAGAGCATAATTTATCACATAATTTATTCATCATTTATCCACCGTTTCTTAATGTTGAGTTGAGAGCTGATACGACTACCCAGCCACAAGGTGATTCCAACTCCTAACCTTTTGGAACCCTATGTTCGAGAACCCAACAAGTAAACGACTGAAATTCCTGAATACAGAATAATAATAGATGATCCTCGTTTAAAAAATACTAAGTTAAGTAAGCCGCATTTTGTGGAGCAAAAATACCTTATACTACTTATTTAAACCTGCTTACGGTATTGAGTGAGGCGACTTATTTGTCCCAGATATTCACACAATTTTATACGTGTTCTGTTTACGATCTTAAGTCGAATTACGGTCGTCCGGGTTGAAAACTTATAATTTTTCCAGTTTTTTTTGAAATCAAGCAAAAAATTGGTGATATGTGGAAATTCCATGTGATTGATATCCCAAGTTCATAATCTCGTTGATCTGTAATTAAACTGTTCTTAAAAGCGCAAGACGATCATTAGTGCAAATTTTTCAGTTCACCCATACACTTTTGCACATAATCGCGAACTGTTCCGGCACAAATCCGAACCAACTAGACATAATTTGTAGATAAACAACCACTACCGTACTCTCCACCACATGACTAGAAGCCTGACCGCTTGACAAGCTGTTTGAGACTGGGTAATCCGGCCGTCTCGCGCACAGCACGACATTGCACGCAAATTTGTAATTCACTCCCACCGGTTCGTGTGGAAGTCGGCGAACGAAAACTGATTAGCCAAACAACACAGTGTTCCGTTGCAGCAATGATTTTGCAAAATTACCAAACGTGTACACTCCTCCAGGATATTTTATTTCCAGTAATGTGATCCTTTTCCGGGTCGGGCGAGTATATGTGCTTCTAAGAGAGGGCAGCTACTAGGCAGAAAGTCCTGGAGGGTGGCAAAAGTTAAAACGGGCATAAGAAACTTTGGAATCCACTAACGATTGACGAAACGTATCAAAATAAATTTCTCGTTCGAATCGCACGCCGCATGCCGTCTAACTCTACTAAGTTACTGAGATAGAGTGCGACGATATTTTTTATTGCTCACATATGGATAACACACAAAATGTTAGCTCACGTGGAACAAATGTCATGGGTTAATGCGTTTTCTGTTGGTATCTGTAAGCAAAACAGGAAAAAAATGCAGCGGTCTGGAACGGATGTTTATTTCAGTTGCTCTCGATTACGTTTTTATTGTGCGAGTTTCCAGTATTCTTTGTGGCCAAACTAAAAGACCGGTTTATCCAAAATTCGTTTACTGTTACGAAAATACATTTTCATTGTGACCACTATCAACATGTTGTTTGAACTGAAAAGCAGATTGAAAAACTGTATGACTGAATGACTAGTTTACAGACTAACTAATTGAATGGGCGGAGGATTTACTAACTAAATAAATGACTGATTGACCGCGTGACTAAACCATTAACTGACTGAATGAATGATTAAGTGATTGGAGGAACAAATGACCGAGAAAATCAGAAAATGCCCGACTGGAAAACTAACTGAATGATTGATTGAATGTATGAGCGACTGAGGGACCGAGTGAATGATTAACTGACGGACTGAATGGATGGATGAATTGTTGAAAATTACTGAGCGACTGAATGATTGATTGAATAATTAAGTGACTGGCTGACTGAATGAATGATTGAAAGAAAGACTGACTGAATGAATGGCTGATTGACTGAATGTAGGAATGAATGACCAACCGAATAATTGACCATGTGAATGAGTGAATGAGTGAATAACTGAATGACTCATTGAATGATTGATTGAATGATGGAGTAAGTGAAAGGCCGAGTGATTGAATGATTGACTGACTGACTGACGGACTGAATGAGTGAATGACATACTGAATGGGTGAACGATGAATTAATTGTGTGAAGCATTGACTGAACGACTGAATGACTAGATGACTGTGGGACTGATTGACTAACTTAGTGAATGAATGAATGATTGAATACTGATTGGCGAACCAGCCGACAGATTGACTGAATTCACTGATTTATTTGCTGACCAACTGAATGTCTGATTGATTAATTGCCAACAAACGGCCAAGATTCGAATGAGTCGGATGTTTTTGTTTCCTTTGTGTTGATAAAGCTTTGAGCATAAAACGTTCCTAGAGTTCCGCATGTGCTCAGTGTGAATTTTTTTTTAAATCATCACACGGCGCTATCATTTGGGAGAATAATTTTGCCGTATATGCTTGTTTGTGTCACGTTTTTGTAAGTTGCACCGTCCATCTAGTTTCAGAGACAGTTTATACAAGGAAATTAGAAAGATAACACTGGGTTTTGATAGTACGTTAATTATGAAAGCTGAAACAACCTCCATTTGCGCTTTAGTGTGAACGGCGGAGTAAGTTGGTCGTTGGACCGTTCATAAACAACAGAAAGATGATTTAAGTTTAACTCAGTTCATGGGAACATCAGTGCAAGTCGCAAACACTCTCGTTTTAGAAAACAAAAGTAAAATGTTATGTACCAGAAATCATTCAACTTTACCCCTTTTTAGCCATCTGTGGTCTGCAATCCTCATCTTGCAAAATGATACATCTTGATGCGTTTACTGATGAACTAAGTAAAAATGACTTGGAAATACCAACGACAGTGTATTACTTTCAATTAGAGCAAATTCAACTCGATTATATAAATCATGTATAAATAAAGCGGTTCGGTGGGTGCCACTAGCGATTTGTGGTTAACGATGGCCAAGCGGATAAGGTCGTGGTGTTCAGACGTGAAGTTTTCGAGTTCGCATCCTTCCAACGCTGGCCAACTTCCTTGCTTGGCAGCCCTCTGCTGGCCGCGGCCCCCTTCCTGAAAAATGATGTGCGCTATTATTTCACTAATAAAAGGAAGTAAAAGGTAAAGGATTTTTGAAACCGTCCGAGTGTTTATCCTCGCCTGAATTCATTGACAACTAAAGCACCATAATCATCGAATATTATATTATATATATTGGATATTTGTTCAATATTCGAAGTCGAGTACGAATCTGGATAGAGATTGCTCGCCTGATAAAACAGAAGTATCAAGGTTAGGATAGCGCATTGGGGAATGATGACCAACAATGCATAGTGGCCGTGGAGAAAGTTTCACACCTTGAGCGAACCGGGAGTAGTTCACTTTCATTCCGAATAACTACTACGCTTGTATTAATTTAGGCTTGTTTCGGTTTTTATCTTGCACCAACTATTACTCAGAAATAGATTAAAAGTGAAACAACGGATAGAAGAAATTCAGGAATTAGGTTAAGCAAACCGTTTGCACGAGGAATGCAAATGCCTCGGTGGTTGTGACATTTTGGTATATCGGCTAATATCTCCAACCGTCCAGTGGGAGGATTTCGGAAACCGTAATTCGGAATCCAAATTCATGCAACTCGGGGAAGTTTAATGCTTGAGGTTCCGAATACTTTCCGTCTTGTAATGAATCGTTCCCCATGACCTATCTACCTAACTACCATCTGCGGTGGACTGAGGCGTAGAATAATAGACGTATGCCTCTGTCACTTGAACTGGTTACAAAAGTTTTACCCAGAACTCCCTTAATGATGTGATATTGCTGAGACTGTCCGTAGGCGCTGGAAAAATTTTCGTTTACGTTAAACGGAAATTCTTAAATACCATTTTCTGTGATACAGACGAGCCTATGCAGTTCTATATGCTAGAAACAGTTCCTAGATTTCCATTTGTCACTGCGTCATCTAACTATTTCTTGTGAGAATTTGATTTCATTTGGCCTCCAATCACCTCTAGACCCGCTTGGGATTGCTGTTGTCTAAACATCTGACTGATTTTTATCCAGGATTAGATTTGTGCTCTGGTACACACTAGTGGTCTTCGATTCCGTTCAAACGAAACATTTAGGCCGGTTGAAATGTAACGCATCAGTGCACCTATCTTGCCAGGATGCCCTTTCCGACACTGTTTTTCACCAGCATCCGTACCATATTCATCAGAATATCAAACGCATCCGTTGTGCTCCTATCGTTGATTCACATTCATACTTGTTTGATCTGTGTACACGAACCATGGCTAAACACGTTGTGTTACGGATTCACTCGTACTGAACCATTCTTTAATTCAAACTATACCGTTCGAAATGGGTTTCCAGCAGGAATAAAGCTGGATGCGGTAAAACAACAAACATAAGCTCTTTCTGAGTTGGAAAGCTGGAGATTACTAATACATACAATTTATATAGAACTGGTTATCCAATAACTCGGTTACATCTAAGGTTTACTCGTCGTAGCAATACAATTATAGCGAACATGTACATATCCCTTATTGGATAACAGATAAATTTCCAATTCCAGTCACGATTTGACACAAGATTCATTGAGATTGCCTAATAGAATTATGTTGTTCTCAGAGAGAAATTAAGTTCTGGCAAAAGTCACCTTTGAACCTTCTAAATTGTTTCACCTGAAATTGCGCACAAGCAATTCAAGTTCATTTCTTTGGATCCGTATGATTTAATTTTTGGCTTACTTATCGAGCTGAACGGTTTGCTACATATATCCGACTCTACACGTGATTCGATGCATTATGTCTAATAATTGATTGATTTCGATAGAGTACCAGGATTCCATAAACATCCTTGCGTGCTTCCTGGTTGTTTGATCCACAATTTCAACTTCATCTGGATTAAACTTAGTCCTGGTGGAAATGGCTGGAAATAAGAGCGGATCATGTCTTCTTCAATCCATTCCTTGTTCATCCAGCCTAGTACACACTTCTCTACTGATTTGACCAATGGTACACTTGTCGCAGTTCATGCGTTTGATTTTGCATACAACATTTTTGTTTCCTCGGTTTTAACTCGTCCTTTTGGTCTCAATGACAGCCTTTCCTAGTTTTGAACTATCTATTAATCATTGTGATTCGTTGGGTTGGAGCGATCATGCTTCCTGATCCGAGACGTGAGGAAGTGGAAAGGCTACCAAGCAACCGAAGCCCAACAACCGCATCAGCCAACATTAATACTCGCATAATCAGAATCAAATTGGTGACGTACAGCCAACTCGTTTCAAGTCTTATCCCGAGATCAAAGTCGTCGACGACGTCAAATGTGGATCGACACCACCAACTCCGCATTAGCCTCAACGATTTTATTTCGAATGGTGATAAAACTTCCGCGATCCAAAACTTCGAGTTCAGAGCTCAGAACCTCACAAAAATCAATAATCTGAGCAATAACTAACGCAGATTTTCAGAATCACTGAGTACCCCTTGTTCGATTCGACTAAAGCATTTCGAACTTCTTTCCATCCCTTCACGCAAGTGAACCAGTTAAAATTTTCCTGCCGTCAGTTTTCACGGAATATTCTTTCGGAAAAGAATCCGAGTGTGGGGGAAAAAAGAAATCAATGAAATAAGCAGCGGATGGTGACAGTACCAATCGGGCTTTCATCTATTTTTCCATTTAAAACCTGTTCCATTTACACAAGATGATGATGTGACCATTTTTTTTTCTTTACATAGGTCAAGTTTTTAAGCTTCTTTACACCACTGGGGTTAGTCCAATCAGTATATCTTCATCCCTTCTAGGATACGGTACCGTAGCTTCGATCGATGTATTCACTTCTCTAATCAACATATTGTAGAACTTCCATCCCAAAATTGTTGGAGACCCACCAGTGTTGTTCCGACCTCAGAATTTAGTAAATCTACTGCCTTAATCAATGCCGTTGACCCCGGTGTGTTAACGCTTTCCGATAGGCTGTGTTGTGCTTACGCCCTACAGTTTTTTCGTGAGTCAACCTGATAACCTCTTTAAAGCTACTTATAAATCTAGCGAGTGCTCTGTGTACACTATCAAGTCTTCATATTTTAAGCCCTTAGATGCGTCGATGAAATCTGTACGTTGCACCTTCTTAGAATGAGTAAGTTTTGGGATCGCGTTGATAAAATTCCTACGTAGCCTAATAATCGTGCTTCCTTTGCTCGTGTTTTGCCCCAGGGATCACTCTTTTCAGCTGCGTTTAACGTCCTTCCTTACTAGAGCCGGTTGGTTGCATCATTCTTATCATAATCTTCCAACATCAGAGCACTATTTATTTGCATACTGATTCTGACATCTTACTGCAGTCTTTATCAGGTCATGAGGACTTTTGTGGTCCATCCCCTAATCTGTCTATTTCTGACACATGGTCATGACTACAGTTTGAACAGGACTTATCTGCTGCTATAGGCAGTTGTTGCCATCTAAACGTTTGTCATTGACATTTGTCTGGGTTCCCTCTGCTATCAACCGTTCGCCGCCTGACAGTAGGTCATCACCTGAACTAAGTTTGCATATTTTTGCCCTGTTATCTTCAATCGAACTTATCCATTCCTCGCGTTGCTGATTGCTCTTACCCTCACTGATCACAAGCATTCATTCTGTAATGTGTCACCCGTCACGCCATCTGATTATCGGTTCCCTAGATCATCTTACTTCGCTTCGCGACTGACCTCTACTGTTCACACTCCCACCCCCTCAGCCACAGTCTCGTAACTTCCCATCCAAGATTTTCCGAATGTTCGGCTGCTGTCTCACTCTCACTCGACTCTGACTGATCCGTTCCGACCTTATATTAGTCGGCCGATTGAAACTTAGTGTGACTTGTCTGGGAGCCGTCGTTTCGTCCACTTTCTCAGCATTGCTGGACTGACCCCTGATTCTGTACTGTTGTTTACTGTGGCCAGGGGAAGTCACGGTTTTGAGGTGTTATTGTACTTAATTTGATTCATCCTGTCATTTCAGTTTGATCATGCACACTGTTTTCTGGTCGGCAGAATACGAAGTGTGTGGCCCGCGAGTCATTTATTAACTGAACTGTATTATATCACGTGGACTGCAGCAGATTCTGTGGCAAGGTCTCTCCTAGCTCTTTCGAAGCCCTTATTAACACGGCTATCTGTTTACTTCACCAACCCAACTCAGTGCAAGTCATTACGAGGCAAAACGTCGAAACCGTGGGTTGACGACTCAGGTGTGGTTCAGGGTGCTGTTCTTTCACCGTATCTTTTCTATGTGCATATCAGGGACTCATCAAGTGGTTTCCCGTGTCCCTTATGTAAGTATGCTGAGGATAATGTCCTCTCTCAAGATGTCTTAGCAAGGATGACCTTCAAAGTTCTTTTAGTGACGTCTTCATTTTACGATTTTTATACACAAGCCGGTTTAAATTTTAACACTCTTAGAAGTTCCGAATGCCTGTTCCCTTGCTCTTTCTCTCGGCCAGCCTTTCCGTATCGACTGTCCGTCATCATCAACTGCCAAGTGTAGTACTTCCGAATATCTATAGGTTATTAGTGATAAAGTTCGGAATTGAACTTCACACATTTCTCTCTGTGTAACGGATCTCCCAGGGTTAGCATTTCAGCTCAAAAGGATTCAAATTTACGATGTGAAGCGGCACCATTCGTCTTTTTGCATTCCACTGTATTTTTTCAATCCTCCTTTACTGTTCTCTTGTTATTTTCACTGATTTACTTATGAAGAATTTTTGAATTCACCCCCGCAGGGACTGTCAGTTATTACCCATGTGGCTTTCATGCCACTAAATTGCTCACTTTACTGTACTCAACTCCTATTCACATGTGAAAATTTGTTCATAAAATATATTCTCATCCCGCACACCTGCAGTTCTTTTGTTTGCATCACCCACATTTTGTTTTTGTCCATTAGTAATTAATATTTATGGGAAATTCACTTCCTCTCAGTTAGTACCCCTCCTGAAAAATCGAAGCCGGATTTCAACCGACTTTCTAAATAACCTATCCTAAATACTTATATCAGTCAGTTGACGAGTTTTTCTTTCCATTGCCTGTTTTCTTTTTACAATGCTACTGAGTTTCTGCTTTGTTTTTCTGGCCAAAATGCGAACATTAATATACACAATATTCTATGTACTACCATACAGTCGTTGAAATCTCTTCATCCTTATCAATGTTAGTTGGCTTAGCCGAACTATCTATTAATTGAGATGATCAGACATCACAACTGTCTCATACGTGCAGAAATGATTGTCTGATTAACTATCCCAGAATATGTAGGAGAACAGATTTTCCACTTTAGAAACTTCACAAACAAATGACTGAATGAAACAACCGTGGCATTCACTTGTCATATAGATTGCAAACTACCTTACTGCTATCCTCCAAATGCCACTCCCATATGATTTATTCTATGTTACTGTTGACTGAAATTTTTTTCGTCTATCAGATTATTCGTGCGCAATGCGAACCGAAAGCTGTTGCCGTCCATTGGATCTATGCTTATCGGTATTTATTAGACAACATTTTGCAACCTGAGTATTAGTCTATCTTGGCATTAAACCACACGACTCTTTTCCATCTGTCATTCTATTTCATCGAGAACAGCATTCAAAATCTTTCGATCTAGCTCAATCCATTGTATTCTTCACAATTTATTGTCTACAAATTGTAATGTTTTACGTTCGCGATCGAAAAGAGTAAAAAAGCTTGCATCTTATGACATAAGTCTTATTTCTGTTTTTTTGAGAAAAGCAATTTTGTTTCCTTTGATCGCAGATTCAGTTAGAGGCAACCATTACAGAAGAGAAATGAAACTTAAGTGCTACCAATTTACAAAGAGCTTGATAATGGTACTTCCGAATCACATAATGATTAACTAAAAGGAATTTTGAAATCATTTGATTAGTGATTAGGTTTATTGAATTACCATCAACTGACAGGTTCAGATTTCATGAACATTTGTCATGACACATTTGTTTAATAGATTGGCTAATGCGAAGCAGCTGTAGAACAGAAATCCCTTTGATTATTACAGCAAATCTCCAAGGGAGTATAAGAACAGGAGCAACGATGCAGTCAAGGCAGAGCATGTCCATTCGCCGGCAGTCAGCCTTGAGTATTGTCCATGGAACATCAAACCGAACGCGATCGAGCACAAGATAACTGTGAATGGGAAAAGAGCAGATGTGAAGCGTGCCTAATTTTTTTCAACCCCAATTATGGTAGTGAATAAAAGCCAAAACCTGAATGCAAGATAGTCAGCGAAAAATAAACCTAACACAGCTGGGACCGTAGAGGAATATGAATGTGTTGTTTAACTGAACATTGACCGCCCATCACGGTTGCCATTTTCACGTTGCTCACACACGCTCCGCTCTCACGCTCTTATCAATATACTCAACATCCTGCCGCTCCCGACTGTCTTTTCGCTGTACCGATCGAGCATTTGGATTGTCAGTACTCCAATCGTGCAGCACCAAGTAGGAGTGATGTTCAAGTGGTCAAAACGGTTAAGAGCAAGCAAACGAAACACGAGAACCGCGTTAAGACAGTCGATTTTACGGAACAAGTTAAGAATCTAATAATCTGTTATGCTTGACGCCGTAGTCCTTGTTGAATCATATCAATGTGCCTTTTAGGTCTACACCTTTTCTTAGCCATTATCCTCGAAAATATGGCAAGCATATCAGAACCTTATTGAACAAGATAGGATAGTTTATTTTAGCCGACTGTTCTGCCCATCAAAATGTGTTTGTGACATTTGTTTGGCTGCTTTTATTTTACCACAAACGGGATCTGTACTTTTTCGCTCGCACTGCCCTTTTCGAGAGTCCTCGCTTTCAAATAGTTTCGATCAGTAGGCCCCTCTCTGTTGTGGTTTGCCTGCCCGTATATTGCCTTAACTGTGCTACTTCGAAACTGTGACATAAAATACATTGCTGGCATTTGGTTGTTGATTCGAGTATTCTCTATTCTATTGACTGGGGGGGACTTTTGTCAGCCGCGGCTTCAGAATCCGAAAAGGGACGAGTGCGGGTCGCATTCCGGATATCTTCTATAACACTTCTTGTACGCCTAAAAGTTGACAGCATGCATTGGGGTTTACATAATGCCAGTGAACCACAGTTTGTGATAGACACTATCTAAACTCTACTCATAGGTATCCAATATTATTTTGGAAATTTACAGCTAAAGTTTATTACTGATTGTAAATAATGGATGGGGCCGACTGATGACATACAAAAATATCTAATTTACATAGGATTGAACCTAAAACTGAACGACATATGGAGGGGTCTAGAAAATGCCAGTTTACATTTATTAATGCTTTGGGAACTAGCTATGCTAATTTAAATCTCTCTAGGCCCAGTTGTCGGCAGCAGATGTCGAATTAACTTGTACTACAAGCTTTAATTTTTCACCGTAAACGTTTGCTCTGCATGCTTTTGGCTATTTGGGTAGCGGCCTGACTTGGTATGTCGTGACTCCATGAGTTTCTAATAGGCCACCGCACCTTTTTAATGCAAATACGTCCATTCTGGCTGGCAACGAACGCGATGAAGCACGCCTCTTAACGATGAGTGAACTCAGTTTAAACCTACACGGAGAAAGTAAGATATGGCGGTCTCATCAAATAGCAAAGATGTGACGAGTTGCCGCCATGAGAAATTCTCGTAAGCTATCCAATATCACTCCAGTTACTAGCTAGAAACCTCTGTTTGGACGAAAATGCTTGTGAATCTGTCACTAATCATTATTGTGCTGAACGTATAAACTCAAAACGGTATAACTGGCCTCCATAATCACTTTTGAATAAATGCTTTCCAGTGATAAGTCAAGCTGCGTTTTTGCAACAAAGTGTTTAAGCACGTAAAAGACCCTAGGTCGTTTATTTCACTTCAGACAGTGCAACCATTAATTTTGCGATAATCTGACTCGGTTACGGCTTTTGCCTCTAAATAACAAAAAAAAACAAAACAACCGTGAAAGACAAACTGTAAGATCACAAGTCCGAGGAAATATGGACAGACAGGAAAATTTCGAATGGAAAACACAGATAGCTACCATATTTAAATCTATCACCTTGGGTTTCTAACTATCACTTGTCGGGACCTCGTGGACACCAACTCGGTTGTCTAACTCGATCTACCCGAGATAGTCCACTGGTAAATCATGCGCTGCTACATTTGCCAAATTTCTATCACTGTCTGCTTCTAAAAGCAGCGTATTGGAAGACAGTCAATCTGAGTAACACATGGCCAATCAATTTAACCTAATGAAATATCAATGCATCTTCTTACGATTACACTCTACAACCCAATATCCCATACGTAACTGCAGACTGGCTAAGAAAACTCTCTCCATGTCCTAGTGATACCCTACCGGTACCGATTTTCAAAAATCGTCAGTCTTTGCACATCCGCTGACTCTAACGGCCGCATTTCAGAGTCGTTTTGCTTGACTCATCTTACTCATCTTACAAACGTGACTTTTGATCGATCAACGTTCGTTTCATTTGAGTCTTTGATTTATTGCGGTTTTTTGGTGTAGTACATTTCACATCGACTTTTGTTCTCAGATAACCAGTGATCTCGAATTTTAGTCATCCAACAATGTTTACCAGACCCATGTCCAATTCATTTGTATCTGAGTGCGTCTGATCAGTTAGAGCGTAAAGGCGAAGCGTCATTGAAATTTTCATCTCTCATCTCTGAGTAGTGTATACATACTACGAGGAAATGAAAACCGAATAATCGAGGACAGCAAACTCACTGGAAATTGCAGCGCAAATGGTTGCAATCCAAAGCAGCGGTATGTTACACGTGCTAAACATTGTGACACACAGGAGAATGCACACCGTAAGCAAGATGATGAAAGCCAGAACGAGGCACACAATTGCACCCTGATGAAGAGTATGCCCGAAGTAGCCTGCAAGGGAAGCGGACATAAATGATTAAACACCAAGTTGCTATAATCAAAAATGAGAACATATGTCTTACATGAAACAAAACGAGGTCAATAATGAGGGCGAGGTGAAAGCGAACAACAAATCCATATGGGAAATTGCTGTCAACTCTGCGCACGCGGTAAAAATGTTAATTCGACCAGCTATGGAATGTTCTTGTGAACTAAAAGCCAACTTCACAGAAACTAACAGCCTAAAGTACGGCCAATGAAAACATTCGAAAACAAACACCGAATATCTTTATCTACAGATTTTTGAAAATTATTAGTAATCACAGCAAGAGTAAACTGGATGGTAAGTTTATCAGCACCACTAGAGATAGCTAGGGCGAAAAACAATTATAGAGCTGATTATTATTAGTAGTAATAGCATTGCGGAGATGATGGCGGCGATGGTCATAACTGCTTTGTTCTAGCGTTCACTTTCAGTTGGCTAAGAAACCGCCGCCGGTTTTAGTAATTTGCTTTGTGGAAGCCGAGACCTTGATTTCAGCCCTGCTATTCTATCAATTTTAATAGATGCGATATACACATTGCGTTGGTTGTACCAGCCAAACTCTAGTGCAGACTGGTGCAGCCTGAACTGTCTTTGTCCGTTGCTAAACGCACTTTCCACTACGATACGGCAATTCAGAGACAATCCTGTATGAAGTATGACGCGTTCAAAACTTTGCTGACCACGTATTATAGCTTGGGAATATATTGAATATCCAGTATGTCAAGCCTCAGCCCTAAAAGTGCATAAGTGGAAAAATCAACCACAGGATTTCAGTTTATAAAAGGACTTTGAAACCGTCTAAATGCATTATGAGTTTAAGCCAAGGGCTTAAATTTCAAAAAAGGTCTCCCTAAGTGAATCCGCTGCTTCATTTCGGGCAGTTTGATAGTCTGAAGCCTAAAGACTTACGAATGATTTCAGTGATCAGTCAATGACCCTGAAGTGGATTACGGAGGAGCTGAAATGTGTGGTGAAACTTATACAATGATGTTTCATTTTACGCTCGCCGGTATCGCTTTCTACTCCCCCCACGGTTATGGAGACGCATAATTTGCACATAGGCTGGTATTACATATACACACATGCATACTGCACGTACAAACTATGAGTATAAACTGATAGGATTTGGAGTTATTACGTGCTTCAGACCAGTCGACAAAAGATGTGATTCTTCGTCTGATGTCAAACTTGCTCACCCAGTCATCACAAATATAGTGAGCCGTTTCATATGTGGCAAATGTGGTTCACTGTCAGGCTGTATATAAAGAATTTCAGTTGATCTGTGAAGTACTAGCGTTAATCTTATATTCTGCACTTTTGAAATATGTTAAAATACTATTGCTGTCCAATTTCCTCAGTTCTCAAAACACAGAAGTTATCACATTCAAACTGATTTATTCTTTTGTGTTTTGTTTCCTTTGATTATTTACTTGATCTGACAATGTAACTTTTCTTTTGCATCTGTAAACAGGCCCTGAGAAAAGTGAATAGATGACTGGATCTCTAAAAATTACATAAATTTTTAATGTAATACAGATCCCGAGAATTTCATCTGACATGAAACAATGGATGCTTTAATGTTAAGCTGTCAGGAATTATGGTAAAAATCACAGACAGATCTGGCCGCAAGTTGATGATCACAAAGTAACCAAAATCCGATTGATTTTATTGCTGCAAACTTTTCCAAGTGTGGAATCCAAAATCTGGTAAGCTTCCTCGTTTTCAGTGATTTACAAATACACAGATACACCTAAAGCTACTAGGATGATTTGGGGAACCGTGCTAAGTGTATACATCTACACTAATCTGCCTACGTATCTCTTGCCATGGAAACTACGACAGAAAACGAAAACGGTGCGTGAGAGAAACAAAATGAAACGCTGTGTGGAATTTGCCACACACGTAAGCTCTCCTAGACTTCTTCACGTCCTCGACTGTCCGTCGTCATCCGTGGTTCCCCCCAGATTTGTTGCACTACTCTGTCCTCCAGTCCAGAATACTGCTGTCTATTATAAAGTCCAACTTTGGCCTTTGGGCAGTCAAGCGCTACTTGCAAGGCAGCAGCATCTTTCCAGACAAACTGGTAAGCGTTTGGTTGGCTCAAGGGACTATCCTAGAAGACCTCATCGTATCAGTGGCGCAAGGTGAATGGCAGAAGACACATCACGATCATATCCGCAGACATATGGTAATTTTAATAAGGACGCGTACCGGATGAAAATTCAGCATGCCACTGGCATTGCTGCTACTTCTGTTTGTTCGCTTATTACGTGAAAAGAAAAAATAATCGATAACAACAATTAGGATTCAGGTTTAAACGAACAAAATTAATGTTATCACATTCTGGCATAGATCGCGCTGAGATGACTGAGTAGGATTAGTTAACCACTATCAAAATCCGTGTTGCCGTGCAAATGAGGAAGGTTCCTAGTTATTTGGTCCCACTTCATGCCTGTTCGGAAGTTGTGCTTTAAAAACGCACAACTAGTCCGGTATTTTAGGAAATCTGGTTGTTTGCTTCTGTCTGTATGGAACAACGTAAGTAGATTGCACGCCTAATCACTAATCTAAACATTGTCGCTTTTCGTAGTTAGGCTAATCAGCACACAACGCTGAAGTATAAGAATTTAACACTAGTCGTCACCCAGCGGCACAGTAAGAGACAAGATTGGGCCCCGTAGTGCTGGAATACTGAATGAGCTGCGCGTCGGTGTGTCATACTCAATGAGAGGGGATTCGTAGCCTCTAGATGCACAATAGCACAAAGCCTATGACCTATTAGGACACTAACACATTGATGCTTGTGAAACAATGATAATGGGTTGAGCCTTGAAGTTCCGTAGTCACATAACCGAATGGAACGGGCCGTATGCCCATTCGAATGGGGAGTTACACAGTAACAGTGCGCGGAATTCAAACGACTAGCCCAACCCACTATCGAGAGGGAGAGAGAGAAGACCAATACAGAATACAGCCGCACTTTATTTGATGACCGAGTGATACAAGTCACAAGTCAAATGGGTTCTATCGTTTCTAGAGTATTGTAGAGTGACCTTAGACGATAAGGGAAACTATCAATCACAGAGCCTGATTTTGTGAATAGTTCCATTGCCACTTAAAAATTTCGGCTGAGCAATATTTGAGATATAGTCATTTTTAAAATACCTCACAAAGTATAGGTTGGTCTAGAAAAATAATGATAGAATTGAAATCTGCAATATCAAAAAGACTAAAATAATCATCATCTATAACAATAAATACTAGAAAGTGACTCTGGATGACTGAGCACTGGAATAATGTGTTCAGATCATATTATTTCACAAGAACATAACAAGAAATAGTTCCTTATCTATCATTCAACCCATGGATATAAACATGCTCATCCACGTACTCAAGTTTACGGTAGTCCTACGGTTCTCTACATGAGTGGGATTTTAAAAACCTGTAAAGTGGCACCATTCCAATTTGAAGTTGATCTCAAGTGGAAATTTCCTATCACAAGCCTTTATTATATAGTTTTTGGCATTAGGAATTGGTATTCTGGTTATATAAAAGCTTAATATCCGCCCTTAGGAGTGCATACAATAGTTACTTGATTTAACTTGAGATTTTACCCCTGCTCAGACTCAGTGAGCCCTAAATGATATAAGATATTAGGATGGAATCCGTGATCCTATACACAACTTGCGTTATGCACAGTTCGTCCTTCGTTCCCATCGTTTATTGCAAAAAAGACAACTCGTGGTAGCTTCTGAGCGCCTGTGATTCAGATTAACCGTGGGTAGGATTCGTCGTTTGGTTCGCAGGTAAACATGGACTACATAAGTTTCGACCACTTAGACTACAATGACGGCATCTCGAGTTACTATACTACATCCCACATTGTTTCGGAACCGTGTTAGAATTATTCGAAATTATGTCAAGACATTTGCGAAACTTGTTTCTTCTGAGTTACTGAAATCTTATCTGCAAACGCCAGAAGCGTGGTCTAACTTACATGAGTATTTCTACGCGTACACAACGGAATGAGCACTAACTGTCAATGTGTTACTTTGTTCGCCAATGTGATTTTTAATAACGTGGTCTTGGAAATCTTTTGTACAATTTTTTATGTATGCTTACATGGTGAACGCGTCCTTGATGCACCCCATGTTATCTATGCTACTGAAAGAAAAATCATTCCTCCGAAGCATTCAACTGGTATCGCGGCTATTACTGCCCATCAGGTACGCGTATCGATGATCTTCTGCCTAGTTATTGGTATGATCACAGGGGTGATTCTTCTTAAGTTAGTCATCACCCAACCAAAGCTAGCCCTCGGAGGCACGGCTCGTGGCCACACACACACGTCTAATGAATCGAACAATATTCCTGTGCCCCCGGTAGAGTGCAAGAACTTTAGCATTCATCTGACTGTGTGCCACCGTGATTGTCAATTAATTTGCATCGTTTATTCATCGTATAGATCTGCATCAAGAAGCTATTTAAAGTGTAAGTGTGACCGTCAAATATGTAATGTTCAAAAATCTACTCGCACTCATAATGGTTGTTGTCCCCAGTTGATCTTTACAATGGTAGACTAATGCTTTTTCACACACAAGTTCCATCAGTTTTCCACGTGATGATCGGAAACATAAGACTTTACAAAAGAAAAATTCCAGACATGTTAACATGTAAACATTATTTGGTTTTTAGTTGATTACCTGAAAATGTCTGATGGGATACAATAAATGCCCCAAGGCTGCTAATTACGGCAACGACCCAAGAAAGAATAAGCATCAAATGCTTGAAGAAATCCATTCGTTTAATTGTTATTCTTCCTGTTCGACTATATAGTAGAAATCAAAGGGAACAGAATAATGTGAGAACAGAAATAAAATTTGTGAGAATCGAAAAGGAAAAGAAATTTAATGAATAGTTTACGATTGGGACAAAATTTATTGTGTTAATTTCGTTAACGAAATATCTCTTAATGCGGTTTCGATGATTTACTCAATAATAAAAACAATAAAAGCATTGATCAGATTTGATCCCAAAACTCCGATTTGATTAATCTCCGTTAAGTGAGAAAACACAATACACAGAACGGTTCAGATCAAACTGATAGTTTACATTCAAACTACGGAACACATACAGATCGGAAAATGATCTGAATAATCCGTCCGTGGTCATTAGAAAGGCAATTGGTCGGGTGCTCTCTGACGACCGGTCTGTTTTGTTTATCGACCAGCAATGTCTGTTTTTATATTATCATTATCTCCATTTAGCAATGGTCAATATCACTCATTCATGGCTGAAAGGGTCTTCAACCCGAGTAGATGAATATACCCACTTTTAGGTTCACATGAGATGTCTGCCACGGGCTCTTTGAACAGTAATACTACACGCTGTTGCATTCACATTCGCTAATGGCTTTTGTGTAATCGATTCAAAAAATCATTGATATAACGATCTTGGTGGTAGTCTACACTTTGATTTTACCATGTGACATAGGAAATAATACATACAGTATTATGAAATTCAAATCTTAAAGTTGTTAGCCTCGCTCAGATTCGCGGCCGAACACAAGTGCAATCCTTGTTTTTGTATCGCGTCCGTAAGCCAGGCAATGAACTCCTAAATTTGTATCCTATAATAATTGATTGTTCTCCCAGACAATATTCAACATTATGGACCGATAAGCACAATATTACGGGGCACAAGTGACGGACAAAAACGTGTCACACTGACATCTCTGATGATGACGGGGGGAGATTCAGAAACTTTCATTGATTATTCACGTGTACATTGGGATGAGAGGCAGACAACTCAGGTAACTGAGCGAATCGGAATTCAAGTCACACAGACCCACTATCACAAATTTGGGTCACTTACAGAGATCTGTCTACGGAACTGAATTACACAATATTCATTTACTCAACATAAAAATAGCGACACAACTAAACGCATCAAACGCCTCGGGCCGAATATCAATCTTTTATGGTCAAAGGTCAAACCAACAGAGAACAAGTGGAAAACAAACGCACAGTTTTCAGGTCAAAGTCATCGAGGAAGCTTAACGTCAAAGACAATGGCAATCTTATAAGTAGAGAACCCCAACAACTGGGCACTTGGACTGCCGATGTCACTTCGACTGGTGATGAAACGTTCGAGTGATTTAAGCGCCAAACTCAGAGATTAGGACCCATGAAAACCGGCTACCTGAGCTAAAACTAACACATTTTCAAGTCAACCATGGTAGTTTTTCACCTGGTAAGTCATCTCCCATCAAAACATCACAAGAGCCCGCTGGTGGCACTGCGACGTAGCGAGTGTGACCCGCCAACCAAATAAGTCCACTGACCCTTGTCGTGTTTCACTGACCGGGCGATGTTTTTCCAGAAGAGGCGCATGAACCGATCAATCTGGCCACCGGCTGGTCTGGAATGATTTTGCTGTCTCGCAGAGGACGGTCGGCTGTGCAAAGGCTAGAAGTGCATCCTTTAATAAAAAGGCCCACTCTGTACTGGGCGACCGGGTAGTACTACAGCCCAAAATCTATACAACTATGGCTATCACTGTTTTTTTGCACGTACGCCCCTTTCTCCTCTCTCATTTGCAATCATGACCTTCCACCGCAAAAAACTATTTGTTCCTGTGATAATTCATGTTATTCCTAATCTTATCCTATTTCCTTACATTCTTCGGGAACTGTAGTCGACTATGCTAATGGCAATTTCACTGGATTAAGTCCTGTTCCTGTCATCTGGCGTCACCAATCAGACAGCATCCAAATGTAATCGCACCCGCTTCCGCCCGCTGACGAATTTTCTTCCATTCTCGATACTTCCTCAAACTGGTAGCCTTTGATATGCAAATACTGATGAGTATAAATCAACAGGACTATTTAGACCGTGCATTGGAGACCCTATCC
The DNA here is from genome assembly GCA_008360955.1 of Fasciolopsis buskii. Taxonomy (NCBI): domain Eukaryota; kingdom Metazoa; phylum Platyhelminthes; class Trematoda; order Plagiorchiida; family Fasciolidae; genus Fasciolopsis; species Fasciolopsis buskii. Next base: position 39,109 of record LUCM01010401.1, read on the forward strand.
ATCGATGTGTGTTGTCGCCAAGTGCTCTCGATCAGCATTCCAGCTCTGTCACCCGATTGATATCTCCATCTAGTCCTTTCATGAATTTTCGTCTTCGTCCTTCTGGAGACCCCGAGGCTTGACCGGATCTCAGTCAACTTCTGGTTACTCGCAGCAAGACTGAGGTTAATCCAAAATAAATAACCGTTGCTGTGATAGGCGCAGCATGTTTATTGTCTCAGCGCATGCACCAACAGATCGCAGACCAGAGGCAATTAAGAGTAGTTCCTATCAAAATTTGCACGACCTCTTATCCACAGCAAGAGTTCGTGACATCGTGAATGTGCCAGGCAACATGAATGCTAGAGTAGGTCGGCTGTCCTCAAATCAGGCGCATCTAGAGTCTCTTTGGTCTCGATTCCTGTCTTTCTGAAAAAGGGAAACGATTATTGTGCGAGCTTCAGTTGTTCCAATGAACCGGTGCGCCACCTAACATCCGCATTCTTCAAGTCGGTGGTGAAACAGCCCCTCGGATTCCGACCACTCGTTAGTACGTACTAAGCTGTTTATGTGCTTTGGTGGGCTCAAAACACGCTGCAGCGTCATTTAGATTAGGACAAGCTTTCTGATCCGACTGGTCTATCAATCTTTCGAAGAACATTGGACAAAAAGCTAGGATTGTCCCCATCTCAAAACATCCATTATTACTGGTCGCTTACCAAGAATTCTTTGCATTCTGCTGGCTTAGTGAGTTGCAGCCTGACTCATCGCGCTGTGACACCCTGGATTTCTGCTGTCTCTGCACTTTCTTGACGCAAGCCAGTTCATTCCGGCTGGTAGCGAGTACAGTGAAGCCCGACTCGTAACGCGACGTGAACTGAATGCAAGCTTGGTTAGGGATTGCGAGATCTGGTGGTCCGAACGAGTCTTGGAGAGGGAATCTGCTGCCGCTACAGGAAATCTCCGCAAATTATTTCACCTCATCCGAGCTACCGATAGGGATGCATTGGTTGTGAGCGAAACGATCTGTGAAGCTGGCAGTTCGCCTATCCACATCCTGCAGCGCCGTCTTGGAAGCTGAGCGGAGCACTTTCAGACAATTTAGTTTACCATCAGCGTCAGCGCCTCCTGCAGCTATTCCACCAAGCGTCCAGTGGCCTGTTACAACAGTTGTACCAACTTAGGTGGAGACCTGCCCAGAAATCCAAGCCTTAGAACGTGATAAAGCGTCGGTCTCCGACGAGCTTTCCCCGGCTGTATTTGGAGATGGAGGAATGAAACTAACCAGAAAATTTCACACTTTTGCTCTCGAAGATCTGGTACTCCGAGAAAGTTCTTTCCTTGTCGGGGAGGTTGATCGTTGTCCTCATTTTCAAACGGGGCTCGGGCAATGACTGCGCCAACCATAGGGATATTAGCATAACCCCGATCGAATCTAAGATGCCCTCGTTCGTCATTCTTCGCAGGTTATACAACATGCGTAGAGAACCAGCTCGTGACGAACAGACTGGGTTTCGCGATGGTCGTGGATGCGTCCTTATCCTCCAAAAGGTGTTGGAGCGTCATTCTACTTTCCAAAGGTCAATGGATGTCGAGCCCTTGTACGTTCGCACAGCCTTTCAATTTATTGATATGTCTGCACCATAGCCTTGAGAAATGGAGTATCTGACAAGTGTGTTGGTCCTCAAAGAATTAGAGCGTCATACGTGGGGTCGAGAGAGGGATTACCGCTAGCTTTCCTTACACTTCGTCATTTCCAGTGGATTACGGCAAGTATGCCCTATATCACCATTCCCTTCTAACTTCGTTATACAGGTTGTCCTGCAGAACGCTTTGTCTGGTCTTTTAGACGGTGGAGTTGAACGCCTTCCAGGGGACGGTTTTTGAATAAGATAATGACAGTGATATCGCTTTGCTGAATTGCAATGCACAGGCATTTCAACATGTGTTAGACCCCTTGGCGATTGAGAGTTATTGGTACGGTGTGTGCTTTGCACTTTCAAAACGCAAGGTACATCTTCAAGACTAACAGGAGCCTTTTCCTGCACCCACAGGTGCTTTGCGGCTGAGATTCCTAGCAGCACCTCTCAATGAACCACAAGGAGTCGTACAAACACGCTAATTCTTTTATCTTTTCATCTGTCTCTTTACTTCGTTATTATTGGAACAACAACACGTCACTTTTCAGGAAGAGGGCCGCGGCCAGGACAGAGCTGCCAAGTAGGGAAATCGACTGACGGTGGGAGGATTCGAACCCGCGACCTTCACGTCTAAACTTATCCGCTTGGCTACCGCCGGTCATAGTGTATCTGTCTTCTGGCATTGTAATCAGGACTGTGCTATCCATTGCACTGACATCGTGATTTGTTTGAGCCCTCCCAGGGCTCGCGTGCCTGGTTAGCGCTCCACTGCTTTGTGGATGAGACTTTGATTAACGGCTCCTGTTTGGGTTCCCAAAGTGAATCAAGTTCCACCATGCCGGCAGCCAAAAGGGATCGACCTCGTCAATACATCCAATATCATTTCGATTGAGTTTCTTTTCTCAAATGACTAAATGTTCACAAATTGTCCAGCATCCATTGTTTTTATGACACTTTCTTAAAAGACTTTTAAAGAAAAAAATAATGCATCCACCTCATATTTAAATGTAATGACCGATGTTCTAACTTGCTCTGGGTAAGTGAAATGACACTGGGAATCTCGGTTCCCATCAATCTAATCTGAGACAAACGCTGGTGTCAACGCTTTCGGCACTCAAGCAGTAGGCAAATATTGTCAACTTGCACGTAAAAGTTAACAAATTAAAATAATTTCGTTGGTGTAGCAATGCGGGACAGTAGAGTGAGTACGATTTAGTCAACGATCTGGCCGACATCTGTTTCGTTTGGGACAGATTTTAGAGTTGGAGCTGGGAACATTTTCGGGGCTCGTCGGACTGTGAGGTGAATTCGCGATAAGGGCAGTCAAGAAATGTTGTTAGTCCGAATAGCTCCAAGCCATTTGCTGGAGAGGAATGTTCTAATTTCCGTTCTTCTGATATGAGGGCCATGCAAATATCCATGATGAATTGCAGCTCGAGCAAATTATCTGATGTCAGCGTGGTGATCGTTGCTGATGATCTTAACGTCAAACTTGGCTACTTGATGGAGCTGGAACGGGACATCGGAGGCCCAGTTTCTGCCCCACCCGAGTGCATCAACAACAGAGATCGTCTTATCCACGTTTTTTCTAATCACACACTAATTCTGGTGAACGTCAACATTTGTCATAAACGGCGACATTGGCTGACCGGGCTCCATCATTCGCTTTCACAGTGTTGGACTCAGATTGATCACGTTGTCATCGGTCATCAGTGGTTTGGATCAGTGGAGCATTTCCGCTCAATCTGATTCACATCCGTGGACTCAGATGTCCTTTGGAGCGTGGTCGCATATGTTTGCATGTGGTTTGTGGTTCTAATAGCCCGAAAACCACTCATCTTGTATGGATGATTAAAAGCGGTGATCAATAAATTCAGTTCCAACCGGAACTTTCAACATGGTTGTCGTTCTAGTAAAATGTCCAGGATTCGAGCAATCGCTGAAAGTAGATGAAAGAATTTTTGCTTTCATTGATAACTGCCATGCAGAACCGCCAAGCAAGACTCTGAAACTATGGATATACTCGACTTCAGCTGCATTTTTAGATGCTCGCAGATCCGTCCTCCTGAATGAAACATAAAATGAGAAACGCTGAACTCTGAGACGCCAAGTGACAAAAAATCTGAGAAATGACTGGGCGAATTAGTGGATAGGGAAAAGGAAAAGACCTCGGCGATGGGCAAACTCGTGACTCTTGCGATGGTTAAGAATACAGGTTCGTGGAAGCGAAGAATAATCGAGGTGATATCAGAATCCGACGGCATACTGATTCACTGATGTGAACGCCGGGTGCCGTGTTGAGCAGAAGACTTTAGGGAGCAGTTTAGTAGGTCCACAGCAACGAAGGGTCTTCCGTTAATTAATGGCTGCAAGTAGGCCAACGTACGTGGACACCAGTCCTCCTTCCCCCAATGGTGCTGACTAGGAGGATAGATGGACTGTCTCCTTGCCTCTTCAACGATGGCGACAAAAATGTTCATTTCGAAATTAAAAACTCCTGAGGTCAATGTGGCAGAGAGAACAGAATTGTCATGACTGGTGTGAATCTGTGATTGTGGCTAGTTAGAAACAAGCTGGTGGATGTCCACACGAATATCAAAGAGGAATTCGTTTTGCAAGCACTCTATCGAAACTGCTAGCAGTTATAGTCCTCGGCTGATCTTCCGATGTTTGCAAAAGATGCATTCATGAAGATCAAGCCGATACTCCTCCTGGTCGAGGTTGTATTGATTAAATCTTTTCTTTGAGAAGGAAATTAGAACAAAAGCATATGTTCGTTCCATCCACGATTTCTGTTTCCCTTGATGTGAATGTTGCATTTGATTCAGTCCATCGTGCAGTTCTTTGGAGCTGCTTCTCATCGAAGGGTGCACCAGAGAAATTCATTTCATTCATCCGATTTCTGTATAGGAACAGTCGAAGCCGAGTTCCTGCTTACGGCCATCTTTCACCAGAGTTCGTCAAAGTTATCCCTTTTCAATTTTGTTGTTGACCTGGTTATGGAGATAGTCCTGTCCTCTCGTGACAACTGTGGCATTGATATTTGCTCAGACGGGAATCAGTGTGACTTGGAATATGCGGACGATGTTGTGTTAGCGAGTGACAACCCATGTAAGTTGAAGGATTATCTCGATTGTCTGAACGATGGTGCAGGTATGTTTGGTATGCGTTTTGTCTTTTCGAAGTGAAAAATGCTGTTGCAGGACTGGAATGGCTCAAAGCTTAATCTTATTTTTGGAGGGGAATAACTAATTGAAGTGGACGAGTTTGGTTACTTGGGGAGTTGTATCTCACCAAGTGGTTGTAGATCGAATGGAGGCTTGGGCGTGACACATGATTATCGATCAAATTTCGAGTATACTCAACAATAATGAGGTCGGTTTCGCTCTAAGATTCAGAAAGTTGGATGATGAGAGCAAAAGACATGTGCAGATTTTCAGTTTTTGAACACCGCTATCTTTGTGGTATTGGTAGAATATGGTGGGGGACTTTTGTGATTAACTATGAATGGGTCCTAAGGTTTAATCATTGGATCAAGCACTGAACCAGACTAGGTTAATGTGGTTGGGACATGTTCTGTGTAAGTCCACGAAACGTTTGCCTCATTGTACAGTGTTTATTGATGGAAGTGATGGTTGGAAGCTGAATCGGGATGATCATCGGATGACATAGGTAAAAACATGAAAGCTTTAGCTAGCGGACTGACTTGTGTGCGCCCAGTAGTCTACATGGCTGGAGTCCGCGAAATCCCCTCAGTCAGTGGTTACAAACAATAGGAAACATGGTTCTTTCTTCAGTCGTATAGTTTTGCGGCTTTATATTTTACAATCCATCTTTACCCGATCCACGTTCTTTTTTCTCTTTGAGTAGATGATACTATGTGATGGCAATCGAAACCAGAACATGGCATTGCGATCTCGATGGTGTGGCAGACAAAAAGAAGTTTAGGAATAGTTTCTGCACAGTAGATTAGGCAGCATTATTGAAGGGTGATCTTACTAACTCAGGACGGGTCTTTTAATATGTTCTTTGGGGACAGCATTTTAGATCTACCGTTCTTACGTAAATACCATTCATTTCTGTATTTATGTTTTACATTTCTGATGAACTTTCTGCAATTTTGATTGCAATGTAATCAAAAAATTTAAGCATGCATGATTTTCTACTTCAAACTGAATTTCTTAACCCATTTCAAATGGTGATTAAATGGACCACGTTGAGAATACCTCAGAGTATCCATTAAGATGCCAAAATAAATAATAATTCCCAGAACTGACAGTTTTGACAGAATAACTGGACCGAATGTCAAATTGGTCTGAAACTAACACTGCAAATTCTCACAGTCATCGATAAGAATTTATCACGTTTTTATATTACTAATAAAAAATTAGAGGTAGAACAATCAAAAATCTGAGAATGATCCAAAATGACAATTCATTAAATTAGATGAAGGACATACCCTTAAGTGCTCGATTTGTCTTTCACAAAAGTGAACACAAGTGAACACACTCATTCAAATTATAGAATCAATCCAGTCACGTGACTTGAACAATCTTAGTCAGAGCGGCGCGTACCTGATTCAGTCGTTAATGTATGGCCATGTAATTCTTGTCCGGGATGATTGCATTGCTTTCGTTATACAAAGTGAAACAGTAAAATAAGTAAACTCCTTAGTCAAAAGGCATGTTGTTAATGTGGGGACACTAGTCAAATTCGGTTTTTCTGACTGTTTTTACAACCGGAAATATCGGATAGGAAGTACGTTCGAGAGCTTAGAAACCCGGAAAATAAAGAAAGACTGATATGAAGAAGGTTGAGAACTAGGGATGAAGCCCTGGTAAATGTGACTAGCCGCCTGAATACGAAAAGAATAATAGAAGATCGTGAGAAAGGGAAGTGCCGAATCCAGCTCTGCAGAACAGAAGCCAAAATGATAAAGACAGACAGAGATGGTGAATCTGTTGACAGGCAACGGGTGAAAGACTTTAAATTGCAGGTCGAGGTTGGGTTAATGTTCATCCGAACACCGTTTTGCCAAATCAGATCAAGAACAGAAACAGCAGTAGAGTAAGCTCCGCCTCAAGTATGACTGCAGTATTACAGTGTCGGGTGGATTTTAGAATACTATAAAAGAAGTTGGACTGGTGTAAAAAAAGCTTCAGATGCTGAATAGGAAACAAGTTTGAGCCCGGCACGAAAAGTACATTTTGACAAAATCCAAACCAATTTGGCAATAAGTCAGGTAGTGAAAGTGATGTAGTGGATTGAACAAAAGTCAAGTCGAAATGAAGTTCTGAAGAATGACGAGATGCTTAGGTGAAATCAAAAGAAGTCGTAAAAATGCTAAATAGAATCCCGAGCAGAGATTCGCCCTCTTTCGGAATAAAGAGATGAACTGGGTACAACAATATCCTGCCCAACTTTATAGTGGTATGACTAGCAAACGGAAGAAGTTGTCACCACAAAAGTAAAATCTGTATGAGATTGATGTAAGGAAACTGTTAATAAATAGAAGCACAAGTGTAGGCAAAAACTGTAGACCTTGACGAACATCGGGAACGACAGTGGTAAAGTACGAATGCCGAATTGATCTGCTATGTCGAAGATAAGCGGCAAGATACTTTTAACCTTAGTGCGGTTGGATTTCAAGCCACTCAGTAAGGATAAACAAAAAAAGAGTTTCGAATAAGGTTACTTAGCTGTTGCCCACATCGGAGTCATCTAATCGTCATGTATTATCTTCTCTGGGCATCCAAAATCCCATTCTTTTGGGTAGTGTTTTGTTGTCATCAAAATCTCGATTACTAACGCAATTAGGTTCCCATTGTAATCAGTTTAACCAAAATGTCAGCCCGTAGAAATGGTCATGTAATTCGATGGAAAAACTCGGCGAATTTAAACCAAGTGACTAATCTACATAAACTTCGGCGTACCTATATTCGAAGTGGCTGGTTATTTACAATTTTTGATTGCAATATAATATTTGTACACGGAGCTTGAAATTACTTGCGAGTAGTATAAGGGGTTGGTGTATTTTATGGTGGTCGGACACCACCCCTCACACACAAATATCAGGTCATCCGGTTAACCTTATAGGCTACTATCATTCGTGTTTGCGGCTGCTCAGTCCACTGCAGTTCAAGATTAGCGCTGGCCCGGCTCAGCCGAGTGGAGCTGAGTGCTCGAATTTCTTTTGCACAGTGACTGACAGTATGTGACGCTTATACTATTTTTTCATTTTGAACTTAAACAATTACCCGGACCAAACGACGTAAGGAGTGTATCGAAAAATCGATGCGCCATGTATTGGTTTTTATTGTGAATGATATAATATTAATAACACAGCGTTGTTGGTAGATGTAATGCGCCAACGTTTCGACTACCGTGGGTAGTCTTTCTCAAGGCAAGTTTTACAATCAAATGACTGAGGGAACGTTCACATGCCAACTGATGTTTAGTTGTGTTCGTGTATGTGTGCTTTGAAATGTGGGTCAGGTGAGTGATTAGTTGTCTTCCACGTCATGCGTCACCGTGGTGGTGGGGTCAACTAGCGCGGTGACCTTTGGTATGCTTGTTTCTTAATGATGTTAGGGCTGTCCATATCTCCGAGATCTCTGCTCCGTCGTTCCGATTTATGCATGTGGGGTGGGTGCTTATCGCCAGAGCCTCGGCAACCTTACGCTCAGTGCAGGTTCTGAATCCACGTTGAAGTATTTTTGCGTTTTCATAATCTATGTTATGCCCTTCTGCTATGGCATGCAGAGCGATGGCTGAATCGCGCTCAAGTTTTGATAAGGCCGCCTTATCTGTAGGTCTGCACTTTTCTTTCCTTCTGTGTTCAGTTATCCGCGTCGTCAGTTGTCTGCTGGTTTGTCCAATGTATTCAGCCGGGCATTCCTTGCAACTGATTTTGTAGATGCAATTGTCGTGGTCTTGCACACCGACTTGATCTTTAGCTTTTGATAGGTGGCGCTTTAAAGTGTTATCCATCCGGAAGAAAGTGTGAATATCAAAGTCACTGAGGACCTTTCTTATTGCTTCCGAAGTACCTGATCTGTACGGAATTCCGACGGAGGCCGTTTTCTTCTTTTCTTTCTTCGTCATGTTTGTTGACACGCTAGTTTTCATTTGTTTTCTTATGAGGCGTGGTGGGTAGTGATTGTCCTGTAGGATGTCGTGTAGACGTCTTAGTTCTTCGCTGCGTTCGGTATCATCACTGCATAGCTTTTGAACTCTGTTGGCTAGCGAGCAAATAAGAGTCCGCTTCACGCATTGTGGATGAGCTGAACTGAAGTCCAAATACTTATCCGAATGTGTGGATTTTCTATGGATGCCGATATTGAATTTTCTTGAGTCATTAACTTTCAGACGACAGTCTAAGAAGTTGATGACTCTACTGGTGTCTTCCGATTCCATTGTGAATTTTATGGATCTGCATTGCTTATTGAGAGCTTGAAGAAAGCTATCTTTTTTTGTGGACTTGATGATTGCAAATGTATCGTCGACATACCGCACGTACAGGCGTGGGGGGTGGACAAAATTCATTAGGGCTTTTGATTCAACCGAGTGCAGGAAAAGGTTTGCTACAATGGGGGATTAAAGACAGTCTACATTATTTGCATTCATTGTTAGTATCGGACACTTCCTTAGAAGAGCGCACCGTGCTATCTCCATCCGAAATTATTGAGGGTATAAAAACTTTGTCTCATGTCAACATACTTCACGTTCAAACATGAGTTGTACAAACAAACGGATGGTGTGGCCATGGGATCACCCATATCCCCCATTGTAGCAAACCTTTTCCTGCACTCGGTTGAATCAAAAGCCCTAATGAATTTTGTCCACCCCCCACGCCTGTACGTGCGGTATGTCGACGATACATTTGCAATCATCAAGTCCACAAAAAAAGATAGCTTTCTTCAAGCTCTCAATAAGCAATGCAGATCCATAAAATTCACAATGGAATCGGAAGACACCAGTAGAGTCATCAACTTCTTAGACTGTCGTCTGAAAGTTAATGACTCAAGAAAATTCAATATCGGCATCCATAGAAAATCCACACATTCGGATAAGTATTTGGACTTCAGTTCAGCTCATCCACAATGCGTGAAGCGGACTCTTATTTGCTCGCTAGCCAACAGAGTTCAAAAGCTATGCAGTGATGATACCGAACGCAACGAAGAACTAAGACGTCTACACGACATCCTACAGGACAATCACTACCCACCACGCCTCATAAGAAAACAAATGAAAACTAGCGTGTCAACAAACATGACGAAGAAAGAAAAGAAGAAAACGGCCTCCGTCGGAATTCCGTACAGATCAGGTACTTCGGAAGCAATAAGAAAGGTCCTCAGTGACTTTGATATTCACACTTTCTTCCGGATGGATAACACTTTAAAGCGCCACCTATCAAAAGCTAAAGATCAAGTCGGTGTGCAAGACCACGACAATTGCATCTACAAAATCAGTTGCAAGGAATGCCCGGCTGAATACATTGGACAAACCAGCAGACAACTGACGACGCGGATAACTGAACACAGAAGGAAAGAAAAGTGCAGACCTACAGATAAGGCGGCCTTATCAAAACTTGAGCGCGATTCAGCCATCGCTCTGCATGCCATAGCAGAAGGGCATAACATAGATTATGAAAACGCAAAAATACTTCAACGTGGATTCAGAACCTGCACTGAGCGTAAGGTTGCCGAGGCTCTGGCGATAAGCACCCACCCCACATGCATAAATCGGAACGACGGAGCAGAGATCTCGGAGATATGGACAGCCCTAACATCATTAAGAAACAAGCATACCAAAGGTCACCGCGCTAGTTGACCCCACCACCACGGTGACGCATGACGTGGAAGACAACTAATCACTCACCTGACCCACATTTCAAAGCACACATACACGAACACAACTAAACATCAGTTGGCATGTGAACGTTCCCTCAGTCATTTGATTGTAAAACTTGCCTTGAGAAAGACTACCCACGGTAGTCGAAACGTTGGCGCATTACATCTACCAACAACGCTGTGTTATTAATATTATATCATTCACATTAAACAATTACCGTTATATTTAGTGTCAGAGATGACGATCGATAAGTATATTTTCAACCATACATTGGATGCTGCATACCGGACCAGGGTGCAAAAAATATTGGAAAGGGGCAAATATCTACCCAGTTTACCCTCAGTGCTCTGAACATTCACTTTGGACGTAAGATCGTGTCGCGGAGGAGGATTAACTAATCGCTGGTCTGAGACTTGTCGGGAGTCCGACAGATCACAGCGGAAAATTGACTGTATCGTTTCACACCCGAAATCGATGCCACCAGTTTGGATTATTTCTTTTGACCGCAGTCCCGGGGTATAGATATCCATGACATCCTGGTGGCTGAGTATGGTGTTCAAATCGCACTAGCATGAGACTGGGAACTAAGGTGTTTTGCCTTGGGTCGCAGCTTGCCCTTGTGCTTAATTTGGGTGAATCCAGCGTGACCTCCAGTTGGAACTTCTGAAACGAACAGTTTTTTCTGAGTTTGGAGATCCCTAAAATGACCCAACATAGCGAACAAACTCATTTTCCGTTATTCGCTCTCATGCCAATACATAACATTAAAGTTGATTGGGAAACGATCGAGGAAATCGCTGGTTTGCGGTTACGACAGTTCACAACTCGAAGAATGTGTATTTCTGTGCGTGTGGTTGATCAATTTCTCAAACAGTCAGGTTGTAAACCACTTGTTGACAAGTGGGCCAGAGAAGTTTAAGATTCTGAGCCCATAGGGTTTATACAAACTGGTGAATTCAGTTTCGGCTGCGTTTAAGGCGCTCCTAACTTTGTAGATGGTGGGAGAAGAACTAATGATGTTCATTGAGTGATTAGACTCAACAAGATGTGAATACACCGCGCTAGTAATTGTCTTACCTGTTCCTGTGCTCAACCAAGTCGCGTGGTGTTCACGAACGTGATCGGACAAACGCCTGGTCGTGTGGCCAATATACCTAGTACCGCAGGAAAAAATGAATGAATGCACACGGAATGAAGCTGTAGAATCTGGAAATCTTTCCTTTAGTAGGAAGCACATTACCGATTTGGATGTAAATACAATTTTCAAATGTGCAAGAAATAATGTTCTGTTGACTGAACTTGCCAGTCTCCTTTGGATAATTTCCGCTTAGGTGTCATTTTTGAAAGGCAAACGAACGTACACGGGTTTCTTTACCGGTCCTAGTTCTTTTCGTCTTACTTCGAGTTTTTCCGTAGTTTTGTGTACGAATTTTTCCGGGTATCCATTTTGTACGAATACGCTTCGCAGGAAGTGCAATTCATTTTCAATTATGTCGTCCGCGCATATTGTTCTTGCTCTATCAACTAAGCAGCTTATTAGGTTCCTCTTCACTTGTAACGGCACGCAGCTGTGAAACTTTCTTTTCTATAGACTGATAATTGTGTAAACCCTTCCTGCCCACGCCTTATGTACGCCTCTAAGTATGCTAAGCTGTGGTCTGTTTTATTCTAGTGTTAAGTGTATGTTTGGATGGACATTGTTAAACGTGCGTGGCGCATGGTTTATGTCCGCATGTTCCTCTACCATGCAGTATATAATCAACATAACGTTTGTATACGGCACAGTGCTTGATTGGTGGGGGCATTTAATTATCCTCCAGCTTGAACATAAAGGTATCAACAAACAATTGTCCCAAGGATGATCCCATTGACGCTCTGCCCTTTTACCGGCTTATTTCACCATTCAGTTCAAGCTGAACATTCCTTGTGCAAACGAAGAGCAGTTATTTCAATTTGTCCAGTTGAATCTCTAAAGAGATACCGTTATCTTAAATGTACTCACGAATCTAACAAATGGTTTTCTGATCGCAACATTTGGTTACAGGCAGGTTGCATCGAGTGATAACATCTGCTTCCCTTTCAGAAACAGGTACTTAACAGTTCCTCTGAGGTCAAAAGTGTCTAACACACCATGTCTAGTGATGACCGCTCTAACTGGTTCAAGTAGACTGGGTAACCACTTAGAGACGGAGAATCACACATGTCCAAAATAGGCCCCATCGTAGTTCCATCTTTGTATACATTCATATAGGGCGTACAATCTGAAAATTGTCTTACCTGTGGGCCGTATCGACTCAAAAACTAAGATATCAATCATTTCAGTTTGTTTCAGGGATCTTAGTTTCATGGAAATCGATTTTTCCATTTGAGTTGTCCTATCCTTTTCGGACGGAGTCTTTGTGATTCTTATTCGTCTTTTTTCTCTATTTAGCGCGACTTGTTGATGACTACAACATCGGCTCCTTTATCTGGTTTGGTCAACATTATTTCTCTATTTGCCAGTAGTTCTTTTAGGCGCTTTTAGTTCCCCGGCTTTACCAATCCTCGCCTTGTTTTTCTGTCGTCTCTGTATTGGGAACATTAATTGATGAGAGAAGATTTAAGTTTCTCTAACTCCTGCAATAAGAACGGCACCAGGTCCGTTAGTTGACCAGATAGATTTTGAAATCGTATCCAGCTGTTTCATTTTGATGGATGGGCAAGCGAATTTTGGTCCTAACGACGGGACTTCAAATAATCTCTTATCCAAGCTTACAGATGACGAGTTGTGGATGAATCTCTTCGGATCCGAGGGGACTCACCACTAGGTTTATTTGGATTGGCGGTTTCTCCAAAATCGACCGTTTCCGGTCCGCTTGCTTTTCCACTGTTGAATGAACGTATAGGGTTGAGCCTCTACCTTTCTTCTCTAGACAGTTTATCGAGGATTCGTGCCGAATTCACAAAACTCCGTTCCAATCCTGATGCCCGACTGATTACCGTGCCTCGCTTGTTTAGGGCTTAGCGACCTAAGGACACATTACTAATGTTTACACGAGTTCTTCTTAAAATAGTTGAATATAGTTTGGGATATTCTAATTTGTGGTACACTCATCAAGAAACTTAACACGAGCATTAGCCAGGGCCAACTTCGTACAAAACTTAACTCAACTGTTTAGCTCCCTTAAACACGATCTAACTGCAAAGCTCTAAGGTCATAAACTAATGAGAGCCAACAACCCTACCTACAAACGAAAGAAACAGTCACAACCAATGGGCTCGCTCAGTGATTATCCAGCTTCTGCATTAATTCCTCAGTTTAATAGAAGTCTGATTCACTGAACTCGGGAGATAGACCATTTCAATTGGTTCTATTCTTTTTTGTCCTCTTAGGCAAATGGTAGTCGCGCGGTTAAAGTAGCGGTACATGAGCAGGAATGCTTTGCACTCGCATCCTGTCTTTTCCTGTCTCATTAGCATTTGACAAATTTTAATTTGCCGTAACGCACATCCTGAAATTAGGCGCGACTGTTGTGCAATAAGTTCGAAAAGAATAACAAAGCTGCACAAACAGAATAATGAGGAACATAAAGAAATCCGTGAGTAGCCGAAGAGTAAAAGGTTGGAAACTATTACTCTATCGAATTTGTCATTCATTCACTCATTCATCCCAATCGGTACCTCACGGATTTTTGATTCAATTTTACCTCCAACTGGGTTCGGCAGACAGTGTATGAAGAAAGTAGTGGTATAGTAAGAAGCTGCCAAATTCAAGATGCCAAGAATCACGTTTCCCAACAAGTCATTGACAAAAGCTGATCTGGTTTACGATCAAATCAAGACAGAATGAATCACGCTGGTTGATACATCACTCCCGGTCCATGCCTCTGGTCTGATCCTTTTTTCGATTCCATCCACCGTCATTCCGTTTACTTTTGTTCATGATTACAAAGCAGGTGTGTCGTATATTCATTTACAAAGCACACTCGTGTATTCTTCATTATATGTTTCTCAGGTAAATAAAATTTTATCTAAGTGACCCGAAATTTATGGTCAACCGTCCCTGTCCTTCTTCTCTTCATCTCTACCCAACTACCCAGCGTTTTGTGTGCAACAGCAATGGACATCGGTCTGGAAAAGATATGCTTAGACGAATGACGAGCACCTCACTTGTGCGCATGTCTGCGATTGCGCGTGTGCGCGTAAGAGAGAGAGAGAGAGAGAAAGAGGACATATTGGCGATCATATTTTCATTTGCGTGTGGCTGTTACTTGCATTCTCTCTTGCATGCGTGCTTTTATTTCATCAGGAATCAGGTGTACTTTCTCGATACCTTTCAGACACCACTATTCAGGGAAGATTTCTGTGTTTGTCATCAATGTCGCGCAGTAGTCACCCATGGTAAAACACTGCTCTGACTGAACCTAATTATATAGTAATGGTTATAGTTTATCCAAAATTAAAAACTCTTAGGAGAAATCGTAAGGGATGCCTTCGTAACTAAAAACCGCTATGGCCAGAGAAGTAATAGGCCGAAACGATCTACTGGAGATTTACAGGATCACGAAATCGAACGACAGGAAGTTGATCGATATTCAATTTAGTTCAGTTTGTACAACTATTAATCTTCCACCAACGTGCTCCTGTTTTGGTTGCTACATCTGTTCAAACACAATTTAATAATAAGGACTAGTGAGAATCGACGACAAAACAGTAATTTGAAGAACGATGCAGAATGAGAAAGATTTCGACGGTCGATATAGCATCCATCGGATGCCCGTGCATGACAATCCATTGGTTGACAAAGTGTTTTCAGTTTTTTTCCTATTCGTGTTGACCTTTTCCCGTATTGATTTAATACCCAATTCTCGTTGCTGGGCCTAATTGACCCACCAGTTTCTTTTATCACACCCAACATGACCAACATCACACCAACATGCACGTTTTGTCTCACCCGTGAATAGAGCAAAGTGCATTGGCTTGAAAGTTTTGTCTGACTGTTCGGTTAATTCTGACGTATGTACTTTTAATGAATCGCACTACTGTTTACAACATTATTACTGGATTTCGGTCTGCATTCCTCTTTTGGTTTTGATGGGATCCTCAATGTCATGCACCTCAAATAAAACCGTGCGTTAAGTGTAAAATATGGCTTTACTGATTTCACTGGACACCAAATTGCGCCGATAAAGGGGCGTCATCTGTACACCGGTTGTAGTGTCCTTGAGACAGACTAAGATTGCAAACTTGCTACTCGGCGCATCTAAAATCTTCACATGTTAAAAATGTTTATCAGGTAACCCAAAGCAGGATTAGAGGCAGCGCACACCCCTTTTCTCTTCCCCCTAGCCGATCACTTTCACACACACACACACACACACACACACACACGCACACTTGAAAAAGTATTTTTTCCAAGAAATAATCTACTATGTGATATCACCTCCCAAATCTCTATTAAAGAACCACGGAAGCACCACAGCTGTCCCATACATGTTAGGAGTCATCCGCGGCCACACCTACAGTACCCAAACTGGGACGAGAACGCTGAATAAACTTGAGTCGGACGCCTTAGTCATTACCGTACCGAGCAGCCTGTTAACGGTTCGATGAAATTCACCACATGATGTAGTACCAGTCCACCACTGCTTTTCATGGGCTTTCAAGTAGCCAAGCTCTGTAGGCATTCTCCGAACTCAAGCTACTCTCACAGAGGTCATCCATCAGTAGGGGTCGATTGTTTGTGCTAGCAGCCCGTGGTCGTGCAAACTAGTGACGGATATGTGCAACATCATCATGTGGTGAAGTTCAACAAACCGTCCACAGCCCACCCGGTAGCATAGTGGCTAAGGTGTTTGACTGAATATCGTTCGTCCTGGGTTCGATTTCCAATTAGAGCACGGTGGACACGCACTGATGATTCCTAACAAGGATGAAACAGCTGTACAGTGCTTCCATGGTTCCTTAGTGGCGAGTTAGGCGTCGATATCATAAGGTGAGTTATTTCTTGAAAACGTAATTTCCTACTACTAATAACTAACGAAAAAGCAGTTTACTCAAAGTGGATTCTGATGGTTGAGGTATTCCAAAACGATCGCCTGATTCGCCACCTATGCACAAGCTCTTCTGGGAGACCATCGCCATGAGCCTTAATGTGCAACGAGTACTGGCTAACCAAAATCGGGGTCATGGATGAAACGACGGCGATTACGT
>LUCM01010403.1:7028-61338 GCA_008360955.1 Fasciolopsis buskii
GCTCCAGTAAAGTCACTCCTTACTGCCATGTTGACAGGTTGCTGTTCGAACCAAATGCCTTAATTGAGAACTCTAATCGTTCCGCTGGTTAGCGACTGGACTTCCTAGGAATATCCGTTCGTCATTCTTCATGAGTTAAGCGAGTAAAAAGAACCCCACGGTACATCCGTGGTCACAAAGAATAATTAGGATTGCACTCACTGCATCGAGCATGACGGATTGTAACGAGTGAGCGTCTGCTGAAGATCCTTTTTCCATGCATCCTTTATGGTCTCTTTCCAATACTTTGTTTGACTCTTCTACCTACTCACAATGTACGCACTGGAGGCCTGCCCACAGCTCGCATCAATTTTTTTGACGTATATTTTCCTGAAGTAATTTTCCTTCCGTTGCTGAATTCTCCTCACGGCGATTCAGCCTCTGGATCTCGGCTCCTCTTCCGTGCCGGTCTACAGGTGAGCCCAGTGCTCTCTTTGGAGCCGCTGGTGATAAGCTCCCTTTGTGTCCGGGAAACACGAACTCACAATCTGAACGTTATGAATCGGCTAAATGTTAATGGTTCCTCTTCAGTATATTTCTTGCGTATTTCAGAAAACAAAACAGCTCTTGCTGTGGGTCAGCGTGTTATGCGAACGGTTTTTACTGACGAGATTGGATCGTGGTTGCGTTACAGATGACGAGATTGTAATAGCCTAACCCTAGCTTTGTATGGTAGATGTTGCCTCATTCATTTTCCAACTATCACACAAGTTGTACCCATCATCGACGTGAGTCACACGATAGACGGTCACCTGTCATACTGGAATTTTGTGCGGAATTCTGCTTTCGTTTGTAAATTATTCTCCGGCTGACTGCGAATTTGTCATTCAGCGGACGAGTTTTGAAGTATTTAATAAAAATTCGCCCAAAACGCTTCTGTTTGTTTCACTTCTCTTTTCCCAAAAGCTGGTTACTGTGTGATCACTTATCTTTTGGGCGTCGGTGATCGTCACATGGACAACATATTACTATCGAATGACGGTCACTTGCTTCACATTGACTTCGGTTTTCTGTTTGGGAAAGATCCCAAATTGATGGCACCCGAAGTCCGTCTGACTCGGAATATGATCGAGGCGATGGGGGGGCCGAACAGTAATCAGTTTGGAGAGTTCTGGAAGATCACATTTACCGCCTTTCTGGTTTTAAGGAGGTGCGTTTCATTCGTGCTCAATGACATTCCTCAACTTTTGTTTTCAAGAATTTGTTTGATTGAGTAGTTGGGAACTCCGAGATCTCATAATAAATTGGTGAAACTTATCTTACATCCATCCGACCTCTGAGCATTCTTGTAAATCTGTTTCTGCTGTTCCATCCTAGTTTTTTTGCTTTGAAATTACGTGGTTGTTACAAACCGATTGTATTCAGTAAAAGGTAGTCCATTACGTGGTAAATAGTTCAGGTTTTATACGTCAATCTGCTGTCAAATCTCCATCTTGCTCAGCTCCCTTTGCGCTACAATATTTAACAAACGGATGTACTATATTGTATCTCTGGGTTTACCGTGGAAATCCTCATGGACACTATTGGATGATCAAAAAAACTAACTGAATGTCGGCATTTTGATCACCCTTATAGATGCCGTCGCACCGACTGTACCTTGGTGTGGTGGCTTATATGCCTCCATGATCCAACGAGCTATACAGGTTAACTTATTTCAAGCCGAAGACTCGGTTATGGCCGGAAAGTTAATCAATAGAGGTCTGACAAAGTTGTCTCCTAGTACTCCATGAGATTGAGTTCAGGGTTGATTTGAACTGGTAGCCAAATGGGAAAATAATCCGCCGAAGAACAACTAATCCAAGCTGGTAGGCTTCCACTCAACCGCTCTTCGCTGTCTTGTGCGCGGCCTGCTTTTGGAATCAGAGACTTTTTGTGAACCCTATCCTCCTATCTCTGAGTCACTGGACTCCGTGCCAGCACTAGCCCACAGTCGTACAGAAACAACTTCCGTAATGCATCGGTCGTCGTGCAGAATAACTAGGACCACGTTGCCGTTTGCACCAAGCAGGATAGATCATCATCGTTCAGCGTTAAACAGCAAGGCAAGCCTCACTGACCGCTGCCGTTCCCCAGAGTTACACGTTTATATAAAAAGAATGAATATCCAACGGGAACAGGGAGTGGACCTACACAGGCGGGAACAGATAAGATACTGCTGCAGCCAACACACGAAACACAGTCTAACTGTACAAACGCACGTGTTTTCAATCATTCTGATTCGATAGAAAATGACAGCACGATCGCCACTGTTCACGGCTCACTGCCATATCCTTCAGTGTCTCCAGCCAGCAAGTCGATGAGTCTTTCGGACCCCAACCACGAAAGCGTGAGACACCTACTTTACCTAACTTCGCTGTACATTTTCTCATCCCACGTTGCCACGTCATGTGTTGGCCTCCACATGGCTTCTTCCACTCCTTAGGAGGAACACAAAATAAAGCACGGTATGGTAGACGAGTGTTCGTCATGCGCAACACTTGACCCAACCAGCGTAGTCTACTAATTTTCATACGATGAAAAAAGCCATTCTCAAAAGTGGCATCCAACACTAGATTCCTGACCTCTACTACATTAGTTAACCGGTCAATCCATCCAATCCTAGCCATACTACGTAAACATCGATGGTCGAAAACCTCCAACCGACGAACATCGCCCACACGCATAATTCACGTCTCACAACCGTACAAAAGAACTGAACGCACTGCAGCACAGTACACACGACCTTTCAACTTCAGTGAAATATCAGGCCGACGCCACAAGTGCTTCAATCCAGCGTAAGCTGCTCGAGCCTTGGATATACGCATAATTACCTCCACTGCCGAGCTACCATCGTTAGACACGCAGCTACTAAGGTAGGTGAAACGGTCCACAATCGTCAGCTCCTCTCCATCCAGTATCAAGTTCGGCACTACTGTCGTCCAGTCCTGTAACAGTACTTTGCACTTCGAAGGTGCAAAGCACATGTCAAACCGAGCAACCGACCTCGAGAGTCTATCTAGTGCCCGTTGTGCATGGTCCGCAGACTCGAACAGGCACACGACGTCGTCTGCGTAATCTAGGTCGCATAGTTTTCCTCCATTTCCCAGTTCCACTCCTACATCCCGGAGACCTCCTAAAGCATCTTCCATCACCTCGTCCATGACGAAGGTGATACTTCTGCTCGGAGTTTCCGAACTGGGTTAACTTCCTGCTACCTTGTGGGTAAGACTTTTGGGTCAAAGGGTCCGGTTAGGGTTCCCCAAAGCTACCCTTCTGTGTTGTCGGCAACCGCCCTCTGTTGGTCCCGTTCCTGAAAAGTGAGGTACATTTTCGTTTTATTAATAAAGGAAGTAGATGATAAAAAAGCTGCAGATCATCCCTCTTTCGAATGTTTCCAGCACTCTTTCTATAAGAAACTTATTTAATTTCAGTTCTTCCGACATAGGAACCACGCAAGATGCGACGAAGAATTGTGGCTTATTGAATTTATCTGATGGCAACATTAATAAAAAAGACGTTTGAACGCATCACTAACGCCTGTGTTCACTTCATTTAGGTGCCTTCAGTGTTTGCAAAATAAACCCGAATATCAGCACGCTTCCTTTGCTAAAACTTGCAATTTTTGAAACAGTTGCGTGTTGTCTTTGAAACGCGCATAGACGATCCCACCTCCGTCATCACTCTTCGTTGCTTAGATAGGACCTCATTCTATACCTTTGCTCTTTTCATTTACAATGAGCCTGTTTCGAATGCTGGTGATCAGATTGGCGTTGTGATTGCTTTGCTAGACTGGATCCCAATCAACAGTCGTTTGCGTGTATTTTGGTTTGGACAGATGAAGCGTCATGATCATGGTACCTGTTTATGGGCCCACTGATTGCAACTCTCCTGAGGCCAACGACGACTTATACCATTACACGTTTCCATTGCTCCCAATTATGCTTTCCACCGAGCACTGCCGCTGTTGGTAGAGATTTTAACGCGTAACTTAACTACTTTGTAGAGACGTAGAGATAGCTTCATCGAAGTTTATGCCTACCGCAGTTCCTGGCGAACACGGTCGTAGATGACGACATCGGCTAATCGGGCACTCTTCTTCGCCTTTACGGTATTGGACGGAGATTAGTGATATCGATATCGGTCACCAATGCCGTAGATCGATTGAAGATTGTCGAGCATTCAGATCCACACTGGTGGACTCAAATCATGCTTTTATCTTTCTTCCCTTTTGTTTGCGTCTAGTCTTTGGTCATACCAACAGTAAAAGCTCGCCGATTCTAGACAATAATTGTCAGCTTTAGTCTTAGTCGGAGCTTTCAACATGTTCGTCGTCGTTGCAGAATGCCAGGGATCCGGGCGAACTCTGGTAGCGGATTAAAGGAAACCCTGGACTTAGCGGTAAGTACCTCGTGGGACCAAGTCCTCCATCGAAAATGGATATCATTACGGAGATATGTTTTCTTAAAATGCCTCAGGCAGCTAGAACAGATGGACCGTCGTCATCTTTGTCCAAGGACTGTGGCAAAATGTTCACAGCGGAATTGAGAAAACCTCTGTGGTCATTCTCGACAAGAGAACAGAATCCTAAGGTCTGATGTGAATCCGTGTTTGTGTCGACTTACAAAATAGATGATAGATCATCCTGCGAAAATCACGCAGAACTCAGGTTAATGCGAATCGCACGCAACCTTCCGACTCTTATTACCCTCGGATCTTCTAGTACTTGCGAAAGGTATGTGCTAGTTTTTTTTCGAGGTTAGATTCACCAAATCTTAACTCCATGGCAGATCTTATAGTATAGGCACATCTTTCATTTGCCCATGATTTGTTTTTTTGATCTGAAAAGCCGAGTTCGACACAGTCGACTTTGCAGCTCTGTGGCGCTGTCTAGTATTGAAAAGGAATTTATTTATCTAATCTCTCTGTGTGGAAAACCAAAGCCAAGCTCGTGAACAACAGTATGGGCATGTTTGGTATGCATTTTGCACGTAAAAATCGTAAAATTACTGACTGGGAGTCGAACTCTTTTCTTGTAGGAAACAATTGGGTGATGTGGACGGATTTAGTTAATTGGATAGTTTTACCTCGTCAGTTGGTCGTATATCAGATGAAGTATCTTCGCTTCTGGAGTATGCTCGATTTTTATTCAACCATTTGAGGCATCTTTGATATCTGCTAGAAATCCGCCTATCGATCAAATGCCGAGCTTATTTAAATTATGAGATCAGTACGGTTCTAAAACCTGGCTGTTTAATGCAGAAGATATGCTAAGAGTTTTCGTGTTTGGACACCGTTTTCTTCGTTTGTTTTGATGGAATTTTTTTCAATAACTCAGAGGTTAGGCGTCCAGTACTGGGGTTTCATTTTTAGAACATTCACGGAACATGGATAGATTAAGATGTTCGAGACATGCTTTGCGCATATCCACAGAACGATTGCCTTGTTGTACGCTGTTCTCGGAGCCAGGTAGTGTTTGGAAGCGCCGGTTGGAGACGATAAATGATGCAACGAAATGCTGCAATCCGATGTTCTCGTAATGAGACACGTTCTTCTAACTGGTTTTCTAAATCATTGTTTTGTGATCTATCTTTTTCTATTCTCTTTCTTCTCATTTCATGTAAATGGTGCTTTGTGGTTTGATTTTGATGGCAAGTTAATGGTTGAACAATGTGAACTGGACGTGCACATACTAAATAGGTGTGGACAACCGTATATTTCAGAAAAGATGAGGTTATGCATTGCGGTCAATATTTATGACCATTGTTCGCAGCATGTTCTGATCGGTCTTCCAGGTTCCGGGAAGAATGATCAATCACTGGGATGTGTGAACTCTTTGTGTCTGACTGGTCCATGGGTTTGCTGATCTCACCGCTGACTTTGGTTTCAAACAACCTTGAAACGATTATGTAGAAAAGTCCCGAGTTTCTCTGAGTGGACAAAGTCACAGTTTCGCGACTGACAGGACATAGATATACGTAGTGTTTTGACAGCTGGTCAACAGCACGTGATGCAGTTCATGCCTGGCAGTAGGTACCTTATCAACACAACACAACAGTGACCGACTTTGTCAATTACTTTCTTGTTGTGGTCTGTTGGGTGAATCAAAACTACGGGTAACTGATGAAACCTCATTGGTAATCTTTATGGAGCTCGAGAATTGTGATGATTTGAAGTCTGTTTGCTTTTAGATGAAGTGAATGTGACAAGTCCCCTTTTGTACTCAATATATTTTGACGACTGGCAAAGGAAAATAACGTCCCCACTGATCAGTGACCAATGTTATCGAACCCACTTTCCATTTCGCTTCTACGATCCAGGCATACAAATTTATTTTTAACCCTGTTTTCTCTGGTTACCAATGCGGAAGTACGTACATCTCAGGATCAAATCAACGCCTGTGAATTTCTCAAGGAACGATTTTGTACTAATCAGACAGAGGAACGTGCGATCAACCGGCTTGCGAGTCGTATGACGGAATCCATAAAGGCCATAGTGCCAGATATCATGGAACGGATACACACGGTTATCCAGGTAGAAAATGCTAAATGCCCACTCGTTCACTCATAGTTCTGTAGCGATTCTCGGTTATTTCGGATGTACGTCATGGTCATTCGGGCATAGGACACATTAATTCGGCTCTAGGCATCTAAGTGGACCAATGAGATGTGGTTCTGAGTTTCTAAAGTATGACAGTACAGAGACACACACACACACACACGATCACACCAGTGCGCGTTCATGCACCCGTACTGCTTGATTTCAGTACGTTGCCTCACGGTATGGCGACGAAATGCTGATCGGTTTGAACCTGACAGTAACTGACCGGGACTAGGGATTATCACTTCCGACGATCAGTCGCACCGACCGATAAGGTGAGATAGCTCACTTCTGGACTGTTAAGTACGCGCAAATTATCGCAGGGAATTCGAGCGACGCGCGTCGAATGATTCAGTCACAGTAAGAAAATAAGGGCTGGTATGTATGACTGTCAGTGCCTAGGATAACCACTGTATTAGAATTGGATTGGGTATAATTATCCCATTTGTATAGGTGCATAATAAAAATTCCAAATCCGTTGGGAGGTTGCACTGATGTTTGAGGATAAATGGTGTGTTGTAATAATCTGATCGATGAATGCAATTGGCTGTTCTCATTTACGCGCGTCGCTCGAATTCCCTGCGATAATTTGCGCGTACTTAACAGTCCAGAAGTGAGCTATCTCACCTTATCGGTCGGTGCGACTGATCGTCGGAAGTGATAATCCCTAGTCCCGGTCAGTTACTGTCAGGTTCAAACCGATCAGCTTTTCGTCGCCATACCGTGAGGCAACGTACTGAAATCAAGCAGTACGGGCCCATGAACGCGCACTGGCGTGTTCGTGTGTGTGTGATACTTCGGACCCTCAGAACCACATTTCATTGGCCCAATTAGATGGCTATTGCACGTAAATTGATCTTTCCTAATTACTGCCTTATAGCCCAATTAGTGCCCTATTTCTGGTTGATCTTGACATAGATCCGATGTGACGGAGGAAAGTATACGTTGTTGTTTGATTTCAGTTAGTTGTTTTCATATATTGCGAGGTGTAGGGCCTGTATTCTGTGTTACAGTGGTGATCTTATATTCATAGATTTTGTGAATTTGTTGACCCGTTTTTGATGCCGTGTTCCTCGAATCGACTATCTCAGCGTTTGCTCTTCCGTAGTTTGCTGTAAAATACACGTACGTTAATTCCTTATAGTTTACTTGCCCACATTGAATTCTTTGATTGGGATGCTAACTGCGCAGTCATTGAGTAACTCAGTAACAGCGATTCCTTCCCAGAGTCAAATCCCAAATCCCAAACAGAATTGATTCGTAAATTCCACGCTGATAAGCACCAGTGTTCTTCCGGTCAGTATCACTAAAACATGATCTCCCACTGGCTGGGTTGGAAGACATGCCGTGCTTAACAGAATCGAAATCAGCCCAAGTTTCCTCAGTGACTTGGCGGGTTACTTCCTGGCGATGTTGCACTTGTGATCCTTTTCTGGGCATTTCGAATCTTGTCATTATATATATATGCATATATATATACTGCTTCTACAGAGTAGTGTTCGGTCATCGCGCGTAACGCAGTGGAACAATGACCCATTCACATTTGGAATATACTGAACATGTTGCTGTTGTAAAGTTTTGCCGTTGAATTTCTATTTCGATGAATGCCTTAGGGGCTTGTAATCAGTAATCTAATTATACATAATATTGTCGGCCTATTAGTCTTACCGCACTCGTTTCACGACAACTTTTATGGACGAGAGGTATGACGGCTTATGGACTTGAAATTCGTGTTTTTAGGTTCAGTAGATTTTATGCCCATTATGGACACGCACTGAATCAGTCGATTTCGGAATGCGCTCCCCACAGGGAGTTATTCAAATAAGAAAAAGCATCATGTCGGTTTGGAATCAGCTGCTATTTTATTGCACATTGAAAAAATAAAACTATCAATATGTAACAAATCATATGTGATGATTGTACTATCGTACGATTTGTTTGACTCCTTTCTCTTTCTCCGCATAACCGATCTCTCATTGTCTTCGTTTTCAGTATATGCGCACATAAACTGCATTCAACGCGCCCGAAAGCTTCACTTTACTCCCTTCTTTTCCTTTTCGGTTGCAGACTAGCTTCTTTCTTATTGTTGTTACCAATATTTTCCAAACCTTACAAAGGATTTGAAAAACAGAAGTCTTTCGATATATTTGCGCATGTTCTCAAAAAATGTCGTATACAAATGTGGCAAAACAACGTGAACATTTTGTGTCCATCTTGTCATGCTGATCTGTTCCTTTTATTCTTCCCGAGTCTGGTTCGTGCAATTCGTCTCATCAAGATCACAGTGATCCTTGGCGGTTCGAACTGATTCTGTGTGTGGACGGTCATTCTAGGTTGATAACATCAAAATACAACTTAGTTTTCTAGCTGAAAACAAAAAACTGCTTATAATTAGGTACTACTTGATAAAACTACTCACTTGATGACTTTCAAAAATGTAATGTTCAAAATACCGCGGGTTATGGATTCAAGTGCTTTTATCAAGGCCTCTTCATCCATTTTGAAAAGAACTGGGGAGAGTTCGTCGGGACTGGCAGCTTTTTCCCTCTTTGGCAGCCGAGGGTTCGGCTCTCACTTTCTAAGATGTTCTGCTGACACCCCCGCAGATTTGCGGTTGTCGTCGCCGGACTAACTACGTTGGTGCTCGGACAGCTAAACTGCTGCTTGAAGCGTCCAGTCCAATGGCCGAGTGTTTCCTGTCTACCATGAAAGAACTCATCTCTGTCGCATACGATTCCCCTAACCGAAGTTGGCCACCAATTGGTTCCACGTTCAAGTTTAAACAGCCTTTGACTGTTACCTGGTGCAAATTCTACTTCCATTTCTTTAGATCAGGTTAACCCACCTGTTTTCACGACCTTTCTTAGGGCCTTTCGTTAATTGACATTTAGGGATCTGGGATTTTCGCTTCATTAGGCTCAGGGACACTTGAAAGATCCTATATCTGTTGAACATTTGATCTAGGACCACAGGTGAAGCTTATTGCTGAATGCATCTCCTGCTCGGTCTGATCTCAACGCCCATTAGTCTTGCCGGTCCTCAGGGCTCTTAGCCCTCTTAGTAGTTTTTATTCATAACTGATGCGAACAACCGAACCAGACGGATGTTGTATGGTTGACCGGAAGTTTTGGAGTCTGCGTCGATGGTCACTGACCTGAACCAAAAGTAGCGCATGGTCCGATTCTACGTACACGAACCAGTACGCTCTACAGTTTCGGACAGAACCGCGCTTACTGCGAGATGATCTATCTATCTATCTATTACCTGTCACGTTAGAGCGCCATTTTGCTATGTTATACGAACCATGTCGCAATATAGTGTGAGGCACTATTGCGGAAGCCGAGGTTCAGAGACTGACGAGGTTTGAGAAAATTTAAGCTTCCAGATAGAAAGCCATTTACGACTCTATTTCACAGTAAACCATTCCAAGTATCAGTCATGTTATCAATTTAGGCAGAGGGTTCAAATGGGGAGGGTTGGAGCAGAAGACATTGAATGTTACTCGAGGCCTCTAGTTACTATGATATTGCCTGTATGCTTTTATCGAAAGTTATGTCGGAGATAATTTCATTGACATTTCTAAAAGGCTGTCTAACTAACTGAAAACAGTCAAAATTATGTTTACTATATTCACGCATGGTCGCGTAAGAAAGAACGGATTCAGATGTGTCAGATAATTTGATTTCGCAACGTAATTAATATTTTCGAATATATAATAGTGCTTTCTCGGACCCCTGTTTGGCTTGTTGAAACTTCAGTTATCTCTTTATTGTACCGAGTTTTAGAGTGACCGTTATCATGGTAGACGATAACGATGCTGTGGACCTTTGAGTTCAGTTCGGGTTGGATGCACCGACGTGCTCTGGTTTTGGTAATACCTTACAGTGTCGTCTGTTCCAATAGAAGAAGGACGGGAAATAGCGAAATATCGACTGCAAAATAGCAAATTGAAGAACCGTACAGAAGAAGAACGGTTCCGAATGCAAGAGCCTCACTAACTGCAGCACTAAGCCATGTCACCTATTGTCTCTAGCCATCACTCCGGGGACCTCGTGGACCCCAACCAGGTAGTCTAACAGCACGTACATGAGCCTGTCCACTGTTAACATTTTTCATACTTTGTCCGTTCTAGTTAATACGTTTACGTCTAGGATAAGAAGTCATATTTATTTTTCAATGTAGAATCTTCGGTTGTAGGTATTTGCTCACCATTGTTTGACCAGACCATATCCTGACATGATTTCACGGGCCTGAGGCTTGTGTATCGAAAACCAAATAATAATTATAATAACCTAAGAAATGGTACAGTTTGGCTACGAGCTTTACGTCCAGCTTAGTGATGATTACGATAACACTAGACTTTGACGCGATGCGGTAGGTTGCGAATCTCCGAAGCGCAAGAGCAATGCCGAAGGTGCTTGCAGTCCTGAGAGGTCAATGAATCCGGGTTGGCAGAAATTCATTCTCCCGTATTCTATGCAGCATTCACCGCCCTTCCAAATTAAATCTCAACGGCATTCACGGTCTAGTCTAATTCATGGGGTTGTTTATCAGCCGGCTGCCTTAATTGAAGGTATTTGCCTTAACGGATTCCCTCCTACCTCTTGACCTGACTGTCTATTAGGAATAAGAGCGAAACAAGGTGTTTTCCGATCGTTTTGACCTGGTAATCGACCTTCCAGTTCACACACCCCTAGTTCATACTCCACCAAGTCCCAAACACATCATACATTTACACGCACATTACGCAAACATGTCGTCATCCATGAGTTCTTCCGGAGCTTGAAGTAGAACCCGCGACGGAAGGATTCCGTTCCTATACCTCTACCAAAATGTAGGGCCTCGAAGACGGCCCCATCAAACGAAAAAGTACACTCACTACATCACAGCGAGTCACGCTAAGGAAGTACGCTTGCAGAGCAAAAAGCCCATCCTGTTCTCGACACAATTGTTGCTTGTCCGCGACAGCCTTTTCATTGAGCTTGATTTAACCTCACTCGCGATAAACCACCAGTGTGGTGACCGAGAACTGAGACCGTACTAGGTAACATAAAACTTTGTCACTGCAGACCTGCACGACCAAATCTTTGGCTTTTCGAGTATCCACTCTGGTGTATTCACCCACGAAACTCTTCCAGATGGACATAATTGCGATGTACTCCTGGTTCCTCTTAACCATGATGGAATTGACTTCACTTCAGTGAGCAAATGTCACTCGTCTAGACTCGGCAGCCCTCAGTCCAAAAGATCTCACCATATTTTCTTCAGTTTACTTCATTGTACAGACAAATGGTAGACGGCAGTTCGCTGATGTCTGGCTCGTTACCAAACGTGACCGATGGGGACCTTATGCAGCCAAGCGGTGCCCTAAGTTTTAGTGTCATGTTTGTTGGTCACTCCTCTCTCCACGTAATATGCTATAGTGAATATGGAACATGCCCTTCTGCTGCACTGATGTTTCAATCATGTCATGAGAAACGCAAATGACTGTATCCCAAAATGAGACGTTGGTAGTTGCACTAAGGAAGACGGCGAGGTCTTATGTGACAGATCCGGTAATGTTTCATCGCAAGTGTTTCTGATGCGTCCCGGTGCAGGTCTAAAGCCCCAGTTCATTTCAGATTGTACAATCGCTGACCTTGCATTAATTTCCCCGGCTTTGGTTACTACCTCGCAACATGGAATATTGGGAAAGAGAGAATGCCGGAATCATTGTGCGGAAGAAATTTAGAGAAGCGGGAACATTTACCAGACTGCAGCACCTAGTCATATTGCGTACCGGCGTCAACTATCGCCGCCTAACTCTACCTATTCGGGGCGTTCCGGTGGATGAGGTTCCCATATCTTTTCGAGAACTTCATGCATGGACCCATCTTCCAACTATTGCCTGCTTCGGAGAATGGCGTATACTGAAGGGGCCGATTTGCGGTTGTTTGTAACGGCTCCAAACCATCTTAACCTGTTTAAATTCCGTGCCTCTTCTACCGATTGACCTCTGCTACCCAGTACTGTAAGTTCCATCTCTAAGATACTTATGCGATTCGTCATATTCGAGCGTTATTAAGAAGACATCATCTGCGTACCTTCTACACTCGATGGTCGTTTCGAACAAATCTTTCTGCGCGAATGTCAGTCCGACCTTTGAACGACAAGTCGGCAATCGGGGTGTCCGAATCGGTGAACGCTAATCGAGCTTTTTGTGTCCGTGACGATATAATTACCACCTGGTGAGATGTAACTGCCAAGTAGCATAACGTTTCCACCTTGTACAACTGTGCTCCTCCGAGAACAGTGTTCGGCTTGGAGCCAATGCAGTCATGCAACAATATTTCACACTTCGGTACTGCAAAACATATTGGAGTCGTATTTCGTTGTTCATCAGGCGGTTGGGAGATACTTGCAACTTACTTCAGTCTTCACTCAGATGCATAAAATTTACTGACTACGTGAATATGCCGCATTAACAGGCAAGTTACTCAAGTTTTTCTTGTACATTGCTAAAATTCCGCATTCTGTTAGTATAATTAGTCCTAGATACAATTTATTTTCACTCAGTGTTTTTTCCAAGACCATTGCCGCTTGGAAAGCATGTTGCTGTGTCTAAAGAACTACAACAGGTGCCGCGAGATGATTTAATTGAACCAGTCTCATTATCCGAATGAGTTCACCCACCGATCGCGGTTCAGAATAAAGAGGAATGTGTTCTTGTTTTGACGATTCGAATGTTCGGCAACCGATTGGAAGTTGGGAAATTTTCTTAGCGTAACTGAGGAATTGATTGGTGGGTAGCTTGAAGCCGTTCGATTTACCAGCGTGTATTTCCTTTCGGCTTTAGATTTAGGCTACAAGTCATTATAAATTTTTACGTGTAGGCATGACCGATGCTCCAGGAGGTTACCAAAAGTCCATGACACAAGCATTATGCAGTCTAAAACGCTGCATGGCATAACATGGTTGTCGATTGTAGTTTTGTCAATGAGTTGCCGAACAATGCAATTCTTTACGTTGGGTTATATGACGTGAATCTCAGTCTAAGACAAAACAATAGTTCGCATCTAAAATTAATTTTTTGTCATACAATTCCTCGGTGTTTCTCGTCATTTAGCGGCATGGTCATCGTTTAGTAGCTCAAATTATCCCTTAGTAATCTCCGACTATCATTTGATGGGAGCTGTCTGTTTTCAGTACTTGAGCATGGTTGGAATATATGCGCACATTACAACCCAGCGCAAAACTTGTAGCCTGTATAATCCAATCACGCGGCTTAACCTAATGTGAATGTCATCAATAATCATAGCTGCAGCGAAAAAGTCTGTGTATTTCAATCCAGTCCATGAGCTTTAGAATAATCCCAGGCTAATAAACGGTAAACAGTGGCCGTTAAGATGGCAGATAGACCTGAGGTAAGAATGTCTGACCGACTGACATCAGCACAAGTGCCATAGGTGAATGTCCAGAACATTTTAATACATCCTTTTCAAGTAATAGGCACCTGCTGAAATGCTTAAGGTGAAAGCCCGTATTTGTGAGAACGTTAGTGGCCTCACTACGTCGTTCTGCTTACTGCTAATCTACTACTGGTAATACTGCCATAGCACAAAGTACAACGCAAATTGAGCATGAACCCTCTGTCAACAGACTACCGACGTGCAGCAGAAAAGCGGCGGTCAAGATGATCGGCAACTGCTGTGGTATCCCCTTAAGGGCCGCATTTTTCGACCCCGAATCCGGGTTATCCCACTATTCAGTGCAAGCACGTGTAGCTCCACGGGCCGGCAGACGCGTAACTGCCCGTGAGACATCAGAATGTGCCTGGTCCCCAAAGCGATCACAAATAATCAGAGATAACCATAGGTAGTCTACTGAACGAAACAGCTATAACAACTACATGAAAAGGGACAAAGTATACGGCAACTAAAGTGTACATTTCGCCTTTATTCACAGTGAACAGCCCGATCCAAGCCACGCTTGTCGTTGAAGTTCGACAGCTTTTTGTTAGACCGTTAAATTACGTCCACTGGTTCGGTTATGTCTGGCATGCAACTTTATCTTATCATTTCTCGAAATAATTTTATAGCTTCTGCTCCAGCATCGGCTGTGCATTCAGCTGGAGTCACTCTGTTCTGCGCATCACTCAGCTGACTCAAAGCGGAGATTAGAGTACTTTTTGAACGGTGTTCTGAAAAACTGAAAGACTAAGGGTAGAAAAACTATCCCAGGAAAGTGTTTGCTATTGATTAAAAGGAGAATTCAGAAGACCTGAAGCGTAAGTGAAAAGACCATGACACGTTGAAAGTTACCCGAAAAAACCATATTTCTGTGTTAGTCAGACACAACGTGAAGTCTTACGGGATCTAATCGACGGGAAAGCAAATGCGGTCGTGCACTATCTAAAGGAATACCAAACTTTTCTTTTCCGCTATCCAATGCCATAGGAAATACCGTTAACTGAACGGTAGTTCGCATATATAATTCATATAATTGCAGGCATAAGGTTATCAAATATAGCGAGGGTTTTCTTGGTAGTTCGTAATTGAGAATTACTGAAATACCATCTTACTCATTAGTCTTTAAAATTTTGAGTTTTCACCCTTTTTTTGTCGTAACATACAGGTTAGCTTCATTGATATTTTATTTTAATTCGGCAAAAGAAAATGCGTGGGATAGGGCCAACCGATGACGGAGGAGAATGAAACTCGTATTGAACGTCTTGTGCTCAATTTCGTTACCGGAACTCAGGTGCGAAGACAAGGGCATGGCAAATCGGTTAGACCATATGACCATGTGGCCCATCAGGTTGAACAAGCATGACTAACATCCCCCCATTTGATTTGGCTATTTTTGGTGAAACCAAACCAATTGTGCGGCGAGCAACAATCATCAGCGCTGTCATAATAGCATTGCCAAACCGCAAACTGTAACGGTCAAGGTGGGATGTGATTTGTTTATGAGAATCTTGTCAGTCAGGGAAGTGGGGTCAGATGACACGGAGGACCGAAGACCTACGCACAGAGTTAAGCTACACTTTGGGCAAACTTACGTTTAGTAACTTATTTTCTTTAGTAAGCGATGGACGTTCTGACTAGAATTACGTCACCTGCTTTATTCCTCTTCAACTGATTAGAAGAAAGGCTGACCCACTTCATGATGGTCCGATTATTATTATTAAATGAGCTAGTTGGCCATCGTAATTTTACGATTATTTGATAGCACTTATACGGGGATCTGCTTTTGCTGTAGAAGGAGCAGGGCAGGATCACACGAAAGAAATATCATTTTCGGCTGTTAGACTTACATTTATTGTTTGAATATAACTCCTGAGTTCACAACTTGGCGTTTCCAATGTAGGCGATGGGGTGTTTGCTTCGTTTATTCCTGATGATCGATTGGACAGGAGTAAAATTATTAAAACAGCTGTAAGAGTCAGTGAAGCAGTTTAGTTACTCATAAAAACAACTGTAGTAGTAGTAGTAGTAGCAATAGTTCTATATTGCTATCACCAGGGCCAGGTTCATCGGCAATCTTGTTTCTCATTTTTACTTCTGACTTATAAGGTTCCTGTGATTCCGAAGGATCTAGATAATGTCTCTTTTGAATCCAGATTTCTCGTAATTCGGTTTTGGAAATATGATAAAATTCTGACTGAATTACTGTATACTCCGTGTCATATTCCACTTTTAGCTTGAACATGTTTATCGCGTATTTGTGGAAATTTTTACGGTGAAACTACATCAGAGTCAACAAGCAACAAATTTCCGCATATCACAACATACATCAAGCTACTTTACTTTGTTGAAACAAACATAAAAATCGGTTTGCTCAAAATTATTGCATAAACTCTTAGTGATCGAGTTTGGATCAGCAAAATCAATTTAGGAGGATTCTCGACCATGTGGTTGTCTTTTTTTGTCGTCGGCAGTGTGATAACGAAGATTATTCTGTGACTTATCCTTTTCTCGCTACAGAACAGTGACTGCAACGGTGCTTCAATCTGTACGCGGAATTCCACAAAGAAACCCTCCTTCCTTACTTCTTAAAATGTAATAAGCGTTTTCTGGTTTACTTTCCGGTCATGTTTCCTCCTCTGTCTCTCTTGTTTTTCATTGTACAGTAACTCAGCATTTGCTGAGTCTGCTTTCACCGCCCGCTCGTTGGCGCATGTTGTAAGATCTGGGCCGCATTTCCATTCAGGCTAATTCAGTGGAAGATGCCTTCCAAGTCTCCCATTCCGACTACCAATCTTCAAAGATTTGTGATCTCTTAGCTTGACTTTTAGATGGCAAGCGTTTCACGACCATTCGAGGTGATATTAGTGCATAGGCAACGATCTGCATGCTCAAATATATCTATAATAATGTTGCCGTAGATTTGATGGTGACCCCAGAATAGGTCAGCCCTGAAGGCTGCCATGGCTTTGACTGTGAGCTGGCAACGTAACTAATTTTAGCAACTTTATCAAATTCAACAGTGTTATTCATTTTATTAGTTTGAATGTGAGAAGCCTGTTGACTGGAAATGGTGTTGGATATTGTGATCTTGAAATGACTTAGCTTGCTTCAAACTTCCAAATTTAGCACAAACTATTCCGTTTAAATCTTGCACTCTAATACACTATATAATTGATTCAGTTCAAAGTGCCTGTTGATGGAATTCATCTACAAGTGCCAAACCTCTAGAAACCCTCTTGAATGTCTTGTGTTTGCTTGACTCACAACAGAAACCCGTTCTATATTTGAAGTATATCCTTCCGGATCCTCGTGAATGGACATTAGTGAAAGACGGTAGTGTCTTGCGCTAACTTCGTGCTCATGCATTTATGTGCAAGCCATCTTCCAGTTTGATCGATTTAGCATTCGTCACAGGCGTCACACCTAACCTTGTAGACAACATTTCTTCTGGCGTCCATTTGTAGTTTTTCTTTGGGGTTCGAAATGGGTTTTCTCATTGTTTTGATGGGTTTGTGGACAATTGTGATCCCCGCAAGATTACTCTCGAACCACATGGCAACTAGTAGCGTTGCTAAGTCACGTTGCTGAAACTAACGTTGCCAAAATTAATAACATTGCTAGTTCACGGTCAAAGCCAGTGCAACCTTCAGGATTAACCGAATCTGGGGTCAACATCAATCCTAGAGCAATACTACTGTGAATACATTTAAGCAGACAGGTCATTGCCTGCGCACTGATGTCACCTCGACCGGTGATAATACGGTTGCGACTTAAAAGCCGACAAACTTTGAAAGCACCCGACCAGAGGCACAAGACATTCCAATATTCAGAATCATTGAAAATTCACCAGCTTCTTAACATCGATTCCCATGCCCCGTACTCGCCAGACTTTGTTTCTCTACTTCATACTACTTCTTCGCTTGCATGCACACTGATTTTCCATGCGGACCTCGCTGGACTTTTCATTTACCCTGTATGAGTGGCGTTTGCCCCTCCGTTTCATACGACGTCTATGGGATTGCCTAGATCAGGCATGACTGCGGTCGCTGTAGTTCCTTGATGCACTTCCCACTTTTCTGTCTACTATTCCCCTAAGACCCTTTTCCTGATTGGCATATGCCTCCTGGTATAAAAGCCCATTTTCTTCTTAAACTGTTCAGTAGGTCTCGTATCGCTCGGCGTTTGCTGCTCATTTTACTCGTTCGAAAGATTTCCTGCTGATTCTATATCTCTTGTAGTTGGGTTTTTCTGCCAAAATTAGACGTTGTTTATTTGTTGAAGTGAGTTTTTTATTGGATTTTTTGCTGATCGCTAGATGTGAAATCGGAAATCCCTATTCTAATAGACACTTAAGCAGCAGAATTTGCATTACAGGAAGGCAATCAATATCAACTAAACACCTTCAATAAGCTGAATTATCAAATTCCATAATGTCTGGATAACTTGAGAGTGCTTCCGAGTGAGCTGCTCGGCAGATTCACTCAGGTCACGATTGTAATGAACTTTCTGAGAAAATTGACCATTTTCAGATGCCAATTTCGTTACGACCTGCTTTGACAATTGATTTTGATTTCACGGCGTTTGCTTGGCTGGATTGCTGTAGGAGATGGGACAACCATACAGTTGCGATCGTTCCAACACTTCGGAATTTTGCTTTCAGTTCCTGCTTACAGTCTGATATTTCCGCTGCAATTTGCTTCCACATGTGTTCCCGTATCGCTGCCACTTCGGTACCGCAAAATATACAACTCATTTTTTCTCATCCGGTAGTTGGCCCAAGTTTCCTCAGCTCTGTCAGCTGTCGGGACTTGGTCGGTTGTGGTTTCAATTTCCTACGGAAGACATCCGGAGTCGTATACCGACTGACCTCCGTAAGTTTAGTGTAAACCCAAACTTCGTTCTCGAGCGTTCTTCTTCAAGTCTCGGATCCCCAACCCAGATACGAGATTCTGGTTGATTGAACACTTTTCCCCACTGTCGACCAATCATGAAAATGACAGGCTACATGCATACATGAAAATTAGTTCAACAGCAAGGAGAGTGAAGGAATTTACGATCAGCGTCGATTTGAGATTGTATGCCAGAGTAACACAGCAAGGAGACCCAATACTTCATTTTCGTTGAGATCACTAGTGATACATTTTTTGCATCGATCAATGATCCATTACTTAGCTCAATGAAACTATTCGTATTGCGAAATTCATTTTACCAACAAAAAATTCCAATGCCGAAGGCTAGGTATGTCTCCGTCAAGTCCCGTTCCTCTACACAACAGGCCATATGAAATAATGTCTGCTCACTCAAATGGGGTGCATTTTTAGCTCAAACACATAAAATATAACAGAAACATGAGGAAACTGAGGCCGTACACCTATATTTGCTCGGGTAAGATGAACGGTTTGATAAAAAAACAACGAAAGAAAGTATGAACAGATTAATGCCAACCATTTGTGCTATAAGATTTGTTACACGTAAACAAACAACGTGCGGAATAAGGCTGTTCTTATACGTCGGAGCACAAGAGTAAAGAGGCCTACGTGGACAGAAATGAACCTATGCTTATGTTATGGTATTCTACCGATATGTTTAGTACAGAAAGACTGTGGGATAAAGCTCCTACAATATTTTGAACGGAAGTATTTTGGTCAATGCAAACCACTGGGTGTGTTTCCAGTGCACGATCTGAAGCGCAGCGTTTGCAAACCGAGTGTCTTACAATTAAGTTTAGCTTCACTAAAACAGGAAGCGTGACAACTCTGTATGTAGAACTTGAGCCGAAGTCGTTCTTACGGTAAGCGGAATGTTCGGTAGGAATAAAGCGAGCTCGCCTTTGCCAGAACATGCGGTTTACACATGCAGTAAAACCATACCAAATAATCCTAGATATGTTAGTATTAGGAGACTGAATGTTTTCATGAAATAATTCGCTATATGATATCATCGCTAAACTCATAATTAAGAAACCATGGAAGCACTGTACAGCTGTTTCATCCTTGTTAGGAATCATCAGCGGTGCGTATCCACCGCACCCGAACTGGGGCGCGAACTAAAGCCTTCGTCGTACTTAGGCTACCTGCAGAGAAGTCATCTATCAGTAGGGGTCGATTGCTGTGCTGCAGTGGTCAGTAACCGTGCGAATCACTGACAGATAGGTGCAATATCATGTGGCGAATTTCAACAGACCGTTCAGAGCCTGCGCGGTAGCGTAATGGCTAAGGCGTTCGACTCAGAATCGTTCGTCCTTGTTCGGGTTCGCGTCCCAGTTCGGGCGCGGTCCATATGCACTGCTCATGATTCCGAACAAGGATGAAACAGCTGTACACTGCTTCCATGGTTTCTTTATCGTGACTTGAACGATCATATCACATGGTTAGTTATTTCACGAATTCTAGATATGTTGTAGAGCAGAAATTTCTAGGACCCGTCGTTAGCAGTACGTCAGTAGGTGACTTACCATATTTTTTGAGTAATTCTGTAAGGCGGATCGTACATGACAAATCCTGCCATCCTTGTTCATAGAGTTCCGTATCTAGAGGGGATTTGGATTTTTTTGAATGGGAGTAATTGGGGAGTTCCAAAGTTTTCCACTTACAGAGGAATTTGTTATATTCAGCATCTACTGATGGCTTAAACTGACTACTTCTAAGAGTTTGCGGCGTCTTGTGATTGAAATCAGGGCGAGAAATGCACGAGATATCCGAAACAGGCACGCGTGCCGATATCCAGCCTGTCACTGATGCGCTGGTTTTGATTTGTCTTATCATAGAAACCTTCGAGTTTATAAGCCTAATACCTGGAGTTTGAATGTCGTTCACCAGAGGTGAGTTTACTGCTGTGCTTCCAAATGTGTCACCCTCAATACATGTTCCGTGATGCATTTTTCTAGCTGCTGGCGAGTTGAGGTTTTGTGGGTTATTTTTCCAATGTCTGNTGCCAGAACATGCGGTTTACACATGCAGTAAAACCATACCAAATAATCCTAGATATGTTAGTATTAGGAGACTGAATGTTTTCATGAAATAATTCGCTATATGATATCATCGCTAAACTCATAATTAAGAAACCATGGAAGCACTGTACAGCTGTTTCATCCTTGTTAGGAATCATCAGCGGTGCGTATCCACCGCACCCGAACTGGGGCGCGAACTAAAGCCTTCGTCGTACTTAGGCTACCTGCAGAGAAGTCATCTATCAGTAGGGGTCGATTGCTGTGCTGCAGTGGTCAGTAACCGTGCGAATCACTGACAGATAGGTGCAATATCATGTGGCGAATTTCAACAGACCGTTCAGAGCCTGCGCGGTAGCGTAATGGCTAAGGCGTTCGACTCAGAATCGTTCGTCCTTGTTCGGGTTCGCGTCCCAGTTCGGGCGCGGTCCATATGCACTGCTCATGATTCCGAACAAGGATGAAACAGCTGTACACTGCTTCCATGGTTTCTTTATGGTGAATTGACCGATCATATCACATGGTTAGTTATTTCACGAATTCTAGATATGTTGTAGAGCAGAAATTTCTAGGACCCGTCGTTAGCAGTACGTCAGTAGGTGACTTACCATATTTTTTGAGTAATTCTGTAAGGCGGATCGTACATGACAAATCCTGCCATCCTTGTTCATAGAGTTCCGTATCTAGAGGGGATTTGGATTTTTTTGAATGGGAGTAATTGGGGAGTTCCAAAGTTTTCCACTTACAGAGGAATTTGTTATATTCAGCATCTACTGATGGCTTAAACTGACTACTTCTAAGAGTTTGCGGCGTCTTGTGATTGAAATCAGGGCGAGAAATGCACGAGATATCCGAAACAGGCACGCGTGCCGATATCCAGCCTGTCACTGATGCGCTGGTTTTGATTTGTCTTATCATAGAAACCTTCGAGTTTATAAGCCTAATACCTGGAGTTTGAATGTCGTTCACCAGAGGTGAGTTTACTGCTGTGCTTCCAAATGTGTCACCCTCAATACATGTTCCGTGATGCATTTTTCTAGCTGCTGGCGAGTTGAGGTTTTGTGGGTTATTTTTCCAATGTCTGTTTGTTACGGTTTGATCCGAAACTTGCATACCCGCGTGCTGTTCTAATTCAAGTGCGCCAACCATTTCGTTCAAATGTTTAAAGGGCTTCAAGGGGGATAAATTTGCACCAGAATTGTTAGTTGTCAGTTCACCAACATTTTCGTTTTCCACCCGGTGGGTAACTTCACTCAGCCCCAGATCCATCGCATCACTGCCTGATGAAGAAATGCTTGATTGGTCCTGATTTTCAGTCTCCTCGCGCAGCAATCCTATCGGAGAAACAGGTAACATTGTAGTGGACTTAATTTCTAAGAAATAATCAACATTCGTCTTCGCGATACTGGAATCTGGTGGATTCACGCACCTCGAGGTGCAGGGCGTTTGATAATGAAATATCGTTTTCTTTGTGCAATCACCTGCGACATATGGCTCCCCTGGAGGCATTGTGCATGTTGAGTCAGGTCCTACTTCTCCAAAGGATATCGGGATCTGTACCGATCTTGGGTTCCACCGGAAACGTCTCAGTCGCGCGCGTTTTTGACTATTAGTCAGAGACGGATCTTGGGTATGACGTCCATCCTTGAATTTCAAACATGCGTGTGAGTACGACGATTCAAAGTTCCTTAGGGACCCTGAATGTTGTTCAAATGACTGAAACGGGGATTGAAGTATAACATTTGAATTAAAGCTGCCAAGTTATCCTTACTGTATACAGGAATTTGTTCAGCAGTATCCTTAGATTTTACTCTACATAAATAGCTGTTCACGACACGTCTGAAACCTAGTAAGTTCTTATTCTGACCTGATTAATCAGAACCCTGGCCATACATAGTATTACAAGAAACATATCCTAATATATTCCAGAGGGAAGGTAACAATTTTAAAATTAATAAGTAACCGAGCAGAGTGGTTAAGCAGTTGCCATCGTCGCTTTCGACGTGAACAAAGTACGCTGAACTGATCCCACCACCAACCACCTCTTCGTTGACACCCTATGATCGTCCGCATTCCTGATCCTGAAATTAGTGTGTACTTCTGTTTTATTAACAAAGTGAAGCAATCGATAGGAGAAGGAAAAAGAAAAGATTTTTGTAACTGATGAATAAAACCTTAAGGTATCTCATGAATTAATGCTAAACTAATACCAACATTATATAGAAAGGCAAAACTATCTGCAATTACTAAACTATACCTAATTATCCTGAATTGCTATTCCGAATGGCCCTGGGAAATTGCATTTGAGCCGTAAAAGAAGTTACCAGAAATTTGATTTGACAAAGGTTGCCTAAGATGCTGAACATCCCTTGGATTTACTATCGTGGAAAAAAATGCATGAAGAATTTGAAAGCACCGTGCTAAATGTGAAGTTCCAACATAAGAAAACTATGCAGTTTAATTATAGAAATTCGTTTTGCCGAGGGTTTGTTATTCTAATGAAGTAGCACCTGTTGAAAGGAGAGTAAAAGAGCAAGGAATTAGAGATTTAATGGAAATGGGCCCCTCCTAAAAGATTCTTGCTAGAGTTGAAAGATCTGTCGGATAAA
This sequence comes from Fasciolopsis buskii, assembly GCA_008360955.1. Lineage (NCBI taxonomy): Eukaryota > Metazoa > Platyhelminthes > Trematoda > Plagiorchiida > Fasciolidae > Fasciolopsis > Fasciolopsis buskii. Next base: position 30,647 of record LUCM01010403.1, read on the forward strand.
AGTGGTTGTTCCCGAGTCGGTACTGCATCCACGGTGAAATTGATGATAATTTTGTGAACCAGAATGTTTCCAACAACTGACTGAATGAACACGATCAAGTTCGCAAACAGGACATTTACAATCACATGAACCGGCAACCGTTGTAAGCAGTCAGCAGAATTAGTCCTAGTAATTTGTAAGCACTTCTGTTAATGCACCGCAAAGCTCTGAGATCGATGTCTGATGTGTTTAATGTGGCACGTTATCACCAGCTGCCACTCTACTGAGAAAAAACGAGTCGAACAGACACAAAATTTTAGTCTATTAGATCAAAGCAAATCGTTTATATTATTCTCCTGTGGTCAACACTCAATGATCGATTAGTCAGCTGGCTAATTCGAACGATCTTTATCATGCAGCATTCTCGCTCAGTTTACTGGAAGATATCATCATTGCGATCTGTTGATCTTTTATTATGAACATCCCTATCCTTGCACTTATTCATATCAGTGCAGACAGTCCATTATTACTGACAACGTCCACATTTCCTTCTTTCCAGAGACGTCTTCAATGAACTCACAGGCGTACTCCCCATGCACCATAGTGCGATAATTGTGATATAAACTGTCGACTATTTTTCGGTTAATGTTGTTGCTTTCTGTGCTAGATTTTTTTCGTTCCTCAGTTTGACCCATTTGACGTCCTTCTTCTTTGGTGTTTATGCCTTTTGCCCAGCAAAATAATCCCCTTATGTTGTCTTAAACATTTTAGTGCGATCCTTGATCGTAGGCCTCATGTGTCAGTGCCGGCGTTAACACCATGCAGGACTCTGAGAAATGTTAGATCATATGGAATTCGCCCTATTTGCCTATAATGGTTATTCATGCTTTTTGACCTTCTGAATAAATATGGACATTTGCTGCCACACGTTTGGATTAAATATTGTCAAGTCGAACCATAATATCCTCACAAAAATTAGGCCTTCCTTCGAGTGACTCAACAAACCACTCAGAAAAAAACGTTTTTCCTCCACATTCATTCTACAGTTCAACAAGAGACTGAATGTCCAGGCAATATAGTGCAGTTTTGGTGAAGTGCTTCTACAAAGCTGCCGTGTTTGGAATGAGGCTTTAGCCACCCCTAGACGGAATACAAACCAACCCGTTGAAGAGCGTTCAGCATTCTCCTTCGTTCTCAATTCTGAATGAAGGCATGGGGCGAGATTTTCTCAGCAGAAACTGTATGAGACAAAATCATTTGGGAGCAATTCTTTCAGAGCGAATAACCATGCTGGTATCTACCAACCACACTGAGGTCAGGGATTATTCAACCCAGTTTGTCCACATTCGCTCCTGATCAGCTCTTGACGACGACATCCTTCACCACTGTATTAGCTAGTCACTTGTCATCAGCGGTTTACAAAATAATAAGGGAAACAACCCTCTATTTCTACCGTCTACCAAAGTAGATGCCCAAAGTTCTAACTTTTCACCCCTCATTTGTGTACTCATAATTCTTCTATGAAGGCCTTTGATAGATCTGTGTCTTCCTCCAAATGACTTATTATGCAGTTACAGTAGAAATCCTGAGATTACTGTGCAGCAGTGGACAAAAAATTGCAAACCAGCATAAATGCTTTAGCATCGCCGTTTCTCGATATCTTTCACTGTCAGCACAAGTCACTAAGAGTTTCCATAAAGTCAGGAAATTCATCTTTCACGTGATCCATTTGAAAGTTCTGTCCATCCGAATCGGATGCTTCACTTTTACCCTGTCTCGCCACTTTAATGAAATCCTAGAAACCTTTCCCAGTATTCTCACCAAAGAATAAAATTCTGTTCGTATATCCATGAGGCAACTGCACCAGCACGAGATCGCACAGATCATTTTACTAACCTACTAGCCAAATCATCTCACCCTCTCCATTCCGTTCTTGCATCCTCCATTTCTATGTTTATTGTTCTCGATAGCAGCACGCTCAGTACCCCTTGTTGAGCTATTTCCTCTGAATGCAGAATTTGTCATTGAAGATATTAAATTAAAACTACTAATTCGTTTTCCTTTTTCATATGCTAAGCATCTGTTTTTGTGATCCGTTATTCCACTGCATGTTTGTAAAATACTGGTCGGCATTATGTGGGAAATTTTTGATGCAATCTCTCGAAAACTTATCACTTGATGACAATGGGTTCACACAGAATGACTTTTGTCTGTAAGATATAATGTGTTCTTGTCGGGTTATCCAACTGAAGGAAGCAAGGATTTTCGAGCAATACCTAAAGTTAAACCATCCATTTGTCAAAACTGAGGGGAAAATTCATTGGTTGTGTTAGGTCTTCCTGGAGTGAAAAGAGTAGACTATACTAGAAAACGATGCAACAGGTGAAACACCTATTGTCGGAGGATATCCGTAAAACCAGAATATTATTTGCTTGAATCTTGCGTGTTTTATATGAAGCCTCCACATTGTCAGTGTGAATATTTGTGCTGAATCAAGCGACTGAATGACGGATTAGTTGTCACTCTAGCCTTCTGGCATTCTCTGAGTCAGTTTGAGTGAGACCTACTGGTGCGGTTACCTTTAAAATCTTTTGTTTTGAGTACCGGGAATAACTATTTACTTTTAGCTTAACTCGTTCATGCAGAGTGTTGTCTGGTATGGTATTGATGCACAAGCGTTCAGTACGTACCTAGAACCCTAAATGGATTGTTTCTGTCAGGAACAATAGTTTCACAAGGGCCGCCTTATCCGAATGTGACTGTTCTTATTCTATTATGTTATATAGTACTTTCTTAGATAAAAACCGACAACCAACAAATAACAATGGCGAAAAGTTAAATGTGAGAAGTACTATCTATCCTCCTGAAATTGTCGTGATGTAAGTACTCACAGATGTTCTTGGGCGTACATAGTCCAACATCGAGGTCTGAATCATCGGTGCTTTCGGTGCAGAGCTTGGGGTAACCGACATCCTTGTATAGGTCATTCTGGATGCATTCGACTTTACCTTTTCTGTCCAAACTTTGTTGAGGTGAGATTTTGGGTGTTTGGCCAGTCGGTCGGGTGACGGCGATGACAGCGCTCGCTTTTTAAGTGTTTTATTTGTATAAACATTTGTCGACAGCTTTGAAAATTCTTCAAAATTCGCTTGTTCAATTGCGGGCCGGGAAAGTTTGCTCTGGTTTTCAGATAGTTTTTCAGCATTCGTTACGTGATATACCGAACCGGATAGATTAACTTCCACAAATCCAATCGACAATTCGGAAGGCTGAACGGGATCTAACTTCGTCCATGTTGACTCATCATCAGGTACGACAACAGGGAAGGTGGTATGCAGATCTATCCCAGCTGCAACAGAAGAATTTAAATCAAGACGGTCTACAAACTCTAAACTTAACTGGCTGCCCATAAATTGATAGCGCAACAAATAAATTACTCAACTTACCATAGTTCGCACTAATTACACTCGCATTAAGATGGGAGCTTCGTTCTGAGTACGGGAGATCAAGATGTTCAGTATAACCGGATGGGATAAGTTCGTCCGATCTGTTTTCAGAGAATAGATTATGTAGTATATCAATCTTGTCTGCTTTGACTTAGCGTAACAATCACGACCTGAAAAGAATGCCGTTTTATGGCAAGTATGCTTAATTTATCCGACAGTAATGTTTGCAACGTTTGCAATGCGAATAAAAAATAAATAAGGTCTACATCAGGTGTGCATCAGATATCTTTATTCGTGGCGTACGAGGAAGACACGTACAGCTTGGAACTCACTTAATACGAATCTTTCGCAAAAGGGTGTTGCTTGCATCACCTATGAGCACAATAACTGTGTCTGTTTTACAAATGTGTGTCATTCCGACCGTGAATCGAATTCTGGCCCGCTCAGGATTATCAGAAGGTAACTGAAATAGAACAAATGAAATCAGGATAAATTGGCAACGAATTGGACTGAATAGCCAGAACTCACATAATAATAAACACGATGACCTTACACTCATCAGATTCATATATTTACATGTAACTAATCTTACACTACATATAGACCGTAGTTTATCTAGAGACTCTCGTCAACTTCCCTCACAGCACACTCATCGGAAACTGCGCCCTATTGTCCTAACGGTGGGATCTCATAAAAAATTCCTGTCCCTGTTCTCTCGTTGTTTTTATTAGCTTCGCCTTACGAAAAACTTCTTTAAACTAGCCGCATTTAATTTGTGAAAACTGTTGCTTTTAGGGCAGCAAGCACGTTAACCTAGTACATAGTGGGCCCTGGACACAGGTGTGTTATATTCAGGGAACCCCTATTCGGGAGAAGAGACCCATCAATCGTTCACATCTCATACAATATCTCTTGTTGGCGTTGGTTTGCTGACATGATAAGGCTCAGGCCGCAGTGCTTGGTCGGTTATGTACAGAGGAACAGAGCCATTGTGCAATATTAGGGTCCGCCATATTAGTAACCACAGCGCACTTTTTCCGTGTATGAAACTGCGAATTGCAATAAATTGCACTATCTGGTAATATCTACGTAGCCTTCTGGGCAAAAGGAACGGGGAAAATGTGGTGATTTTACTGGATTTGAATGCTTGATTAAGTAGGCTGCTCGTGAAAGAGATGAACCTAAACTAACCCTTTGATCTCAAGTCATTTTGTTCAGAAAACAGGGAACGATTATTCACCCGGTGTTCAGACTGTCCCCTTTTTATGGTAAGTACAAAATTCAGACATTCCAGTCATCAATACTTCATTTGCATCCGTCCTGTTTAAGTCAGAAACGATCTTGAATCAACTGCATCACAATTAGCTGCAAACGGACAGGCTATATAAGGGATTGCCGGTAGCACGGGGCCCTCATTTCAGCCTTGACCACGTGTCAGGCTGCACTAAACCTTCCACGTGTTTCAATAGATATTCCAGGGGTATAAGACATATACCTACAGTGTCGAAGCGTGCGTTATTTCTGGATGGTTGTAGGGCACAGATACAGAGAGAACTCACAAGCTATCATAGGTGTATCAGTCAACTCTCCACCTTCCAACACCTGATAGACCAACATCACATCCCATACATTCTTGTAGCCTTCGACTCTGCGAGTGGCTTGGACGAAGACACTATCCGTTGATGAATGGTGTGCCCAAGAAGTATATGTCGCCCCTCAAAATGCCATAGCCTCATACCTCAAGTGGATTTGGGGGGTAATAATCAGTTTTCTCCGCCTCCACCGAAATACTGCAAGACTCTTATATCTCCAATTGTTTCTCAATCCAGGGTAAATGATATTTTGTGGAGTAATGTCTGGTTGAGCAGGCAGTAAATTCGAAGTCTTCTCAAGGAACTTGACTTAGAATAGGTCAACGATACAGATGCTGAACGGTATTATATAGGCGATTCAATATTGTTTGAATCAGTTGGCGATTGTGCTTTACATTTTGCTAGTATAGAGCGATTGCTCAAGATTGGAAAGAGTCTACGACTTCGTCTCACTGCACCTCAGCTAGAGCAGCTTTCGTTGACTTGTAGCACCACCATGACGACCGGCTTTCTCCTAATGAAAAAGTCTACCTTATCACAGTTCTTACTGTTCTGTTCCAAAGTTGCGAAACCTGATCACTCTGCGTTCAATATACTCGACTACTCTTTGCTTTAACAACCGACATCTCCGAAGTATTGTTCGAGTCTGGTGGAAAACCCGAGTGGGCAACGACGAGGAATACCACTGTGTACTGGGTGCTAACCCTTCCTATCTGGTAGAACCACTCTTTTCGCATCATCTTCGATAATCTGGACAGGCTTCGCACAAACCTTCATGTGGTCTGAATTCCTGCATTAACCTTGGGTTAGCAAAGATGAGAGAGGCGATGCGTCGGGTGGACCAGGACATGGTGAAGGTATATGAAGTTAGTTTCGGCACTGGTTTCCTATGCCACATTCTGCTCTTTAGACTGGGATGCAAGAAATTAAGATTTTTCTTGATTAAGAGGTCTCAAGGAATTTGTTTGAAAATTAAAATGGGTGATGCAGACGCAGTGCGGCCCGTTTGTGGAATTACTAGAACTCTGTTCGCAGTACTCCCAAGCGTCTCCACGCAATGCTAGTTGGCAGGAAAAGGAAAACTCAGGAGCTAGTCGACAGTGAAAGGTGTAAAACGGAATGATATAAAGAACTGATTGGCTCTTCTAACTGTGCAGCCAGTGCGTCTGCAAACGACGTTGTTCATATAGTAAATGATGCAAATATTCACGAACATAACTTGCACCACCAAAGTTATACATGAAAAAACTCAGGATACTGAAAGTCAGTCTACAGCATCACTTAAAACGTGACTCTGGAAAGAGCAAGAAAACAGACAATCTATTGGAAATCTTGAAAACAATGGAATAATAAAACGACTGGAAAATAATCAGCTTCCAATGGACACCGTAGATTGGTTGTGAGCGAAAATATCATATACAGTGGATTAGTGACTGGATTTTGAGTTCGGCATGCACACTTTAGGAAGTCACGCTTTTACTGCAAAACGGAATCAGGTTGAGAAATACACGTACAAATTACGTGGAAGGCCATCATCAATGAGCCCTACATTATTCACCCTCAGATAAATAATCATGTGGCAATAGCACTAAAATTAACGCCGGGATATCTACGCATAAATTCCGCTCAACCAGTGAGGGTTAGACAGCGGGCCACATCCACCAGGTTCTGTATTCATGAAATTTCTTCACTGAATTTGGCTTGGAGATTGTACTGACCAAGAATTCGTCGCTCACTTCAGTTATTCTGCTTCTAGTTGTGTTGAAGTCTTCCTGGTCGTTTGTCAAAATTTTTTTCTCAAGAGAACAATGTGGATTTTGTGCACTTTGCCACAGACACAGCCGGCTGGTGCAAACAACGATATGGTTAGTACGAGTTGTTCCGGTAACTAATTGACTGTCTGGATTCTCACTAATCCGATCATTCCGATTTTCACAGAACCACGTATATTTCAGACAACAGATATGGATCTCAGTGACATCGGTTACATTTTTGAGACTTGCTGGTGAAATGCAATAATGTCTCAATCGCCAAGATGAACCCTCCTAAGGATACATTTTTAATTGCATCATTCAAGAATTATATGTTTAGATACGAGTGTGCGTTCCAATGCGAGACCGGTTAACCCTTAGTTTGTATTACACAACCTCAGTGATCCCGTACTTTTAGCCAAAGTGAACTTCCTACTTTAGATCTGTTCGTTGTTAGCTGGTGGTGCTTCAAAATATTTTTGAGATTGCCACAAAAGCCTACTCATGGGAATTTAGTCTGCAATATAGGTGATGTGATTCCCCAACCGCCTGTGGGAACACTACCATGGTGACTGGCAGACGGCTCTCAAATGCATACTAATAAACAAAACGGAAATGGATGATTCATGGTAAAAACTGCATTCGACCATCTATCCTAACTAGCGTATCGTTGACATAGAAGACCCGAATGCATCCGCTGATAATTTCACTATATTTGACAGGTTGGAGAGTAAAGTAAGCAAGCTCCTAGCGGAGACTGCAACGGATTTGTTGACTGCTTATGGTGTTTTTCCCATCACTGTAACGGTATTAAATGCTGTATTGTCTTTATTTTTGGTACATACTTGAAGCATAAGAAGAGTGGAAGGGGCATACCAGTTAGTCGATAAGGTCCCCTACAAGAGGAATGAACGAGGAAATAACCTTGAGACTTGGATTGGTAGATAACTACATAAAGTTTCAATAGGGCAACAGAAAATTACCTACGGCCAAATTGACCAGCGGATTTGGCATTCGAACCTTTGACATTTTTGGGTAACAGACGCTTAATTCACTTGACTATTTCCGGTCTTACGATCCTAAATTTTGTCTTTCTAGTATCACCATCGCGAACTGTATTTACATCATCCCATTGACCTGCCAGTTTGAAACCATTGTTTTTCCTATTTCTTCCTCTTCACAGTTTTTGTTTCTGGATGCCAACCTTCACCTTATCAATAGAGATTTTCGCACCGTCAATTCTCACTGAAAAGTTCAATATTTGTTCTTTCCAAACTCGGCACTTCCGTTTCTACCTGTGATTACTGCGCTATCGTCACGAAACCGAAAAATTTATCGTATTCCTTTTAACCCATTGGTTCAACCGAAGTATATAACGCTTCGTCTACACAACTTCTGCATCAATGCTTTATTTTGCCGATTTTATTTTGACATAATTTACCTTTAGTTCTCCTGTACTCCTTTATTTTCTAGCCCCGCATAACTGGTTCTTACTTCTTAAAACTCCCTTTTTACTGATCTCTTGAAATTTTCTCCGTGCGGGAGAATGATACTCTTTTAAATGAAAGGATTACCCCTATAAAAAGAATGAGCCTATTAAATTGGCCAATTTCATTCAGCAAAACATTTCGCCTCGTCAAGAATGAGATCAAGCATATCTACTTCGCCTTTGCTTGTCATCTTCTTAGCAGTCAGAATGCAAAAACGTTTGGAGAATAAGATTCGATTTCTGACCAGAACGAAAATCTGCATCGATATCTACAAAAGTGTATTCATTCGACTTACCAAATTCAGTATTTCACTGCAGCATTTTCTAGATTGTACCGATAGTAAATATTAAAATACATTCTTTTAATGGTTAACGCTACGAAGTTTGCAGCCACAGCTGGGCCGGATGCTTTGTTATGCTCTGCATGAAGTCACAGAATATCTAATCACCCTTCTGCGGGCGTCTTCCAACTCAGCTCGACGGGAAAAATAACAAATGTCACGAATCCCCAAACCACTATATGAACTTTTGTTTCCAAAGTACTTCGTCTTACTATCCTTAAACTGACGCGCGGTCTGTTATGACTGTTCGATCACTTCCAAGTCGTTTATAGACTTCACAGAAATCCATTTAGTTCAGCAGCAATATTTGATGCACACTTAATGAACGAAAAATTTTGTGTTGCTTTTCATGGAGTTTTTAACTCTGAGTTTTATCTGTAGATCGCAAACTTCCTATCACCAGCTTTTGTGATGCATATTTTTTAGTCTTTTTTTTTACTCAGCAATACACGTGAAGACAAACTTAACTGTAAAACCGATTGTTTCATGGTCGAACCCGTATATAAGCACAACACATTGACAACTTTAAGATATGTATCCAGAACACGAGATTTAAGGCAAAACCATCCAAATATTAAGTGAGAACTGGTGTTGCTCAGTGTGTTGCTCTTTTGCCTTTTCGTTTGTGCACTTACCAAGTGGCGCCCCAGTAGCTCATCTGCTTCTATGATGTGGACAATGCAGCTATTCCCCACCCCTTTTCAAATTATGATGACCAAAGGAAACCTACCTTTGACCCTCCGAAAAAAATTGTAAACATAAAAAGTGGATTTTCTCTTATTTCATCCAAATGTATATTGACCATGTCTCGTTCTGCTTTCCTTAACGAACACTACCTTTTGTGATGTTCTTGTATCCAGAATTGAGTCTCTTGAGTACCTCACGTTCTTTTTGTCCTCCGATCGCTGATCTTTGTACATGATCGACTTTATGTTCAAACTGCGGCTTCTGCGTTCTTCAGTTCCGTGTTAATTTTTGATGACATTTCCTATCAAAACTATCCAGAATTATTAGATAAGGGTTTTAAACTGCCTCTCCTTAATTTCATTTTGACTAGTCATGTTTCTTTCATCTCATTAGCTGATCTGATCAACGCCACTTGTGTACTGTGCTTTTAACTGCTGGTAAGGATTGTACACCAAGTTCTGTCTTGTCCTCAACATTATTTACTCTATGAATCCCGCTTCTGCTCCACAAACTGAGATTTTCCCCGTTTTGTCATTTCAAGAATTGATCCCTACAGCAACTGTCTTGCTGGAGGAAGGTCTGACCAGTGCCTATCTTATCTAGCTTTCATGGTACCCGGTTCCGAAAAATCTTTTCCAATTTTTATTTGTCCATCGTGTAGTCTGAAATTGTTTAATTCTGAACGAAGGACTTACGCTTTCGTAAACCAAGCAACGGAATACAACTTTCTCTCGTGTGTACGAAACAAACAGTTTTTACTAGCATCCGATTCAGGGGAGCATAAGCATATCACGTTAATAATACAACTACATGTTTATGACATGACGCCAATGAAGGTCCACTTGTGCTTATATCAAAGATGAAAACTGATCGAACGCATTTCCTGATATGGAGGAAAATGCAGCTCCATTAATTTTCTTTATGGGTGTTGTTTCATAGGACTCCAAATTCTGGGGTATTATCCGCACACTTACGTTCCTTTTTAAGGAAGGGTCCTCACGTCCGTGGCTAAATAAAGAAAGTCAAGCAAACGTAGTTTCAGACAACATTAATTCTCCGATTAGACCTGTGCGAATCTGCAATGTTTTCTAAGTGTGCTCATGAGGCTTTGGCAGAGATGTGAATTGTTCACAATGTTTTACGAACCTGCAGTTGAAATATCATGATCTATACATCATGAATGAGGGTCACCACCAGTCGTGTACAAATCTGTTGACTTGATGAACACCAACTGTACGATTATTTTTTATTTTTCAGCTTTGCGTACAATTGAATAATTCAGTAAGGCCTATATGGCAGCTACTTTTTTCTGCTGTACTCTTGTGTTCGTTTGTTGGTTCACGATACGGATACCTTAATTTGTTTGGAACGAGCATCCCGCAGGTCCTGGATTTATCCCAGCCTTATTCGTTATTTGCTCGCTCTTTTTGCACTAGAGGGTTATCAGGTTTTCCAGCCCTACTCAGATTTTTGTGTGACAGACTACCCAACAACGAGGGTTGCAGTTATGCCTTACAACTCAATATGAAAGCATATAGTACCTTTGGGTGCACTGCAAGTTGTGGTAAAAATGAAACAATTGTTACAAGGCATGATTTTACGTAAACTAAGCATACCTGCATGATATCCAAATCGTATTTCGGAATTCTCTGAATGCCTGCATAAGTATTTTCTCCGAAAGGGGGTTCTTTGTTCAACATCTGAATAAATAGCGTGAGTGAAGTCTTAGTAAAAACAAATTTGTTCAGCTACAAATGCAGCGAATTATGATTCTAGCTATCTGGATTTGTGGATTACTTGTTTTCCCGATTTTCCGTCACCAAAGCACACAAATAAAGAATCATAGTCAGTATTTACATGCGAAACGCGTGTCGTCTCAAAAATGGTGATTAGCTTTGCCACCGTACCACCTCCTGATTTCGGTCACCCTGGATTCCGTTAGGCCAAAATTTGACGCTAATAGATCCAGAGAGAATATTTCGGATCTTCAGAACTGCCTCTAGTTTTGGTTTAAAGACGATGTGCTTAAGACAGGCCTGAAAAAAGCCAAAGCTTTGCCAGCAGCTCATTAGTCTCCATTTTCAAAAGTCGTCTCTTCTGGTTGTCCATCGTTTTCACTCTCGTTGTATTCTCTGGTTGACCGAATCATTCCGTATGAACAATACTGCTCCATGGACGAATATGCAGGGGCCAGTTTTTTGGACTGGTTTATTTAATGTGGCTTCCTCTTAAGGGGGCTGATTAACTGTTCCGTTGATGTTGGCTACTTTTTTCAATGGCCTGTAGTTTTCTCTGTGAGCCCGCCGTCCTTAACTTATGGGACGTGCAATACCTAACGTGCTGATGCTCGTCAAGGCTAGAACACATTATTTTGCAAGATCTGGCATTATTTAGAAAAGTGTTACTAGCACCATACATTGAATTTCGACCTAGCCAGATTCTAATTTTCAAGTGCGATTTGTTCACATGACTGGCAACGTCCAGTGCAACTTCTGTTGATCTCGGAATTAAATAATAAACTAACTGAAATATACCGAGCGCGAATTGCGAATTCAAGCAACGATCGCTAGTCAACTGGGATTAGCATGCTTTCCCATCGCATCACAAACCGACTGCCTTTATCCGGGTCCAAACGGTGCATGACAGTTAAGTGTGAAAGTAGAACAATCTTATTTTTGTTAACATTGAAAATTCATTAAAACTTGTGATCAACCTTAATTATGCTTATTTTACGGGCTTGCATTTGATGATAACAACGATTTGTGTCCAGTCTCAGCGTTTCAGATGAGGTGTTTTCTTTTTTGGCTACTGGTAAATTAATGGCATTATACTACAAACGCGTCTGCTGTTCGTTCACGAATGGTGTAAGCGACAATAAAATCGAACTTCATAATATTAATTTATTACTATCCAACTTGGTAAGACAATCACCAAGAAAATAAAAGCACAAAAATACTCTCGCCGGCTACATTCGCTAGAAAATTTTGAAAATAATTAAACGAACTGAAGATCTCGAATTTCCCCAAAACTGATGTCCATATGGTAAACGATAACATTCGACGAAGACTCAAACTGTGCAGGTACAGTGATATCATTGAGGCTATAATCATTAGTAACATTGGTTCACATGATTATCTGAGGTCTTCCCATCCATTTCCTATAACTGCACCTACTACAAAACTAATAAAACAAAAGTGGCTTTGACAATATGGATAACTTAGTGTCATCATTGGCTTTTGGTTTATCGATCCAAAGTACCTATTGTCTGGTTGATTACTGTTCATGAGATCACGGACCATATTAGGATCCAGTTAGAAGTGTTTCCCAGAATAGCCTACCTGTTCAAAAGATTTTGGTGTGAGGGTGCGTACTGCAGTCAGAGAGAGGTAACCATGACTGATCAGGCCATCAATATCAGATGCGCCCACATTTGAAATGCTAAACAATGAAGCCAGTGGTCGATTCAACCAAGATCCAAATTGAAATGATTTTTGCAGCTCGAGCACGCTGACCGTGTATGTGTATTTGCAGCAAACCGCGGGTTTCTGAGGTGAAGCGTTACTCAAAGTTAATGGTTTCATTTGCATTACGGATGCATCCGCTGGATCCATTGAATTAATTGTTGTTTCACCTTCTTGTGACTCCTTTTCATCCAGCCACAAAAGGGAAGACAAGGCTTTGGAATGCAAACAGAATATGTTGAAAAAGAGTGTTTAAACTAATGTCGGAGGAAGATAAGCAAGATATGATGACGGTATTTTTCTTGTACTGAAAAACTAACGACCGAGCGTCCATCGTATTTGCAACCTATACAAAGGGCATCAGTTTCATATACTTTATCGAACGATCTTGCAGTTGATCTAGTTAGTACTTCCTAATGCAAATGATACTCGTAAGATAAGAACCTCAAAACTGTGCCACACAGTGTGAAGAAGACTATCGCGCTGAAGTGAAATTCCCTTGTGTCGACAGTTATAGATGTTCATCTCTTAAGTGCTCTTTAGTGAGTAGCGATACCTACTGTATTCGACTAATGAGCTTGATTTAGTTAACTTGATTACATAGGCAATCAGTAAAACTCAACAGCACGAGCATTCATCTACATCATGAAAATTGACCACATGTGTAAACCGATTGTGACAAGGAACTGCACAAATGGTTCGTTGATCATTCATCTTGTTTATATAGGCAGTATCAAAGCATCCTGACGGCCAATTTTAGTTATCCATCGTAACCGTACCTAATGCCGAGGTTATTTTCAAAGGCAACAACTGAATTCAGCTGACACTGTATTTTTGTCTCCAAAATGCCCATTGGCCTGAACGGGAAAGACAACAGTTCAGCCTCGGTTCAGTTAAATTTTGATCTAGTGGGGCTTAGCTTTTAAAAGAACCAGTTTAGAATAATGCCTTTGGTGTGTGGATTTCAAACAGTGCAGTCGATTACAACATTCCCGGAGTGACAGATGTCATTACTTGAATCAACCCCTTTTAACTCTTATTATCGGTCCATCATTCGAGCAGATTTAGTCAGTATTATGAAGGGACACCAACAAGAGAATGCCAAAATCTTTCGTGTGTATCATGGATAGGGCAACAAAAATGTGGATTGCAGAAAGAACCAAACTCATCGATAGTTAGAAAATATGCACTAACAACGGGGAAGTAAGTCGTGATTTTAGACTGTGTTTGTTTTGTCTAGATGAGTCTTAGGATCCTGGTGCTCGTGGCCGCTCAAAGTTACGCTAAACTGGATCAATTAACATGGAGGATGGTCGGTTATAACATGAACTTTTACAGTGCGACAACCTGGTCACCACAAAAATGTCTAAAGCCCATGCCGAGAAATCAGTTAATATATTGGGGTCCCTACCACATATCCAAAGTCTGCTTGATTGCTACTCATATCCAGATTTTCTATTGTGCTCTGCAGTTGGACAAATATTGACCCGCAAAGAAGTCCTGTTGCATTTACGTTGATCTTGTCCATCAGAACGAGCGCGCAGACAGCCCGAAACATCCTATGGCTAATTAAATTTCATCTGGTATGGTGTGGATGACAATCACATGTCGACAGGAACTAAAGTAATCTCTAGCTAACTTTGGATAAATAAAGCCGTGAACAGGCTTATTGATTATCCCGGAACATGAAAAACGTAAGCAATATGATCCTTCTATGAAAACGTCTGGACCCATTTTGCATGTCAGCTGGTAGAGTGCGCGCGGTACAAAAGCGTGAAGGGGCATCCTTGTGTTAAAATGGATAACAGATGGCAAATAAACGTAGTTTTACGAGTGGCAAGTACACAATGAAGGACAAAAAATAAGCAATGGGCACACGAATCTGGGTAAAAAACAGTGCTCATTATTAAGCTTGACTCGTTTAGAGACGATAATAGAAACTAGCTGTTTGCAAACAGTAAAACCCTTAAGGAAAAATGGTAGGTTGCGAAACGTTGTACGCAAAATATCTACTGAAATAGCTACGTGCTTCATTGCGTTCGTATTGGCATCTTCCACTGATAACTCCGGTTTACATATGCGTTCATGTTAAATGCGAAATCTTTTTTGGGCCTTAGTAACTGAGCTCATTGCTGGTTACTTCGTCCCGGTGATAGTTGTGATGGTAAACACATTTATCGTGCCAGCATTGTCATCAAACACAAGTTCCTTGAAAATTACCACTGAGCACATTGAGAAAACACAAGTTGGCGAACAAGCTCGTTTTCAGTGATTCGTACTCATGCCATTACATCACTATATATACATGTATCTTGACAAAATATTTTCACTATAGGAAGGATTGGATTAGTCATTTACAAATATGGGTGGGGAAGGGATTTGTGGTGTTAATTGTTTTGTTGTCTAGGGTTTGTCCTCCACTTTGTTCTCAAAAACAATTTGTGGTTGCGCTTCAACTCCCTTGGCCCACCCCCCGTCCCAATACAAACCCTAGACAACAAAACAATTAACACCACAAATCCCTTCCCCACCCATATTTGTAAATGACTAATCCAATCCTTCCTATAGTGAAAATATTTTGTCAAGATACATGTATATATAGTGATGTAATGGCATGAGTACGAATCACTGAAAACGAGCTTGTTCGCCAACTTGTGTTTTCTCAAACACAAGTTGTCCACAACTTCTCTGGGACCGGCGATGATGAAATATGGTCTGCTGATGTATGAACAAAATTGAAATGCAGGCGAGCAAAACAGTTTGACTTGGGATTGTTGGGTATCGTCTATTCTCTGTTCCGAATTGTGGTATTCACTAAACCGATCCTATTTCTGGATCGCTATCGTCCGCCCCTACTAGATCAAACGAGAACAACCGGAGTCAACCAGCATGCAGTTCCTCGTTTACTAATTAGAATAATCACATTTATGGGTTACTTTCCTTGCAGATTTGCGCCTGTGCGACTGTCTTCATTTAACTGGTTGTCCTGGTCACGCTTTGATTGGTCCGTCTTGTTCGCTTCATTTTACGCAATTAAGATCACGTCGTTTTCCTGTCCAGTTCAAACCGCCCATCCTGATTGCTTGGAACAACTCAGGATGCTGCTTTCTCAGTCTGAATTTTCACAGTTTTGCCTTCGGATCACGCCACTATGTCGGCTGGCCTCTGATAGCCCCTGGAATAACGCGGTCTCAATCTAGTCCTGCCTTCTGCACTCAGTATCTCTCAAGATCAGGTTACATCCACGCAGGCCCAAGCGCTATGTCAATTACAGTATCATATACTCAAAGAGGTTCTGTGTCTGAATGATCCGTTGTATTGTACTGCATTTGTCGGTATCTGCAATCACCAGCTTGCGCTTCAGCAGTACCAGAAAAAAACGAACAAATTAAACTGTCAGTTATACAGGACTAACGATAGGAAGAATGGCGTGATAATGTAGTGTGAATCATAGAAGGTTGACCAGTACCTCCGAAAAGATTACATTTTTATTCACCTGTTTTCCACTGCGACGAGGCATGGGAAGGTTTCCAGAGGATGATTTATAAAGTATAATGAGGAAAAATGGAAGTTCTGTATTCTAAACGGTATTTGAAGAAAATGGGGAGAATTTTCAAGGAGCTTGAAAACAAAATTCTCACAAGCGTTCACATGTACGATACGTACGTCGCTGACCAAGTCAGAAAACGGAGTGGAGGAGGCAGGACTAAGTGGAAGAGCAACACGTTGTGACGCCTTATAATCATTTTTCAACAAACCGTAAGAGATTGCAGGAGATTAACAGATTAACAGATTCAAATTGGCAAAACGAAGAAATAACACAGCGCATAGCACTGCAGTGTCTGTGTTTTGTGATTCAAAGGAGATAGAAGAAGCAGTTTGAACATAAAGTCGATCATGTACAAAGATCAGCGATCGGAGGACAAAAAGAACGTGAGGTACTCAAGAGACTCAATTCTGGATACAAGAACATCACAAAAGGTAGTGTTCGTTAAGGAAAGCAGAACGAGACATGGTCAATATACATTTGGATGAAATAAGAGAAAATCCACTTTTTATGTTTACAATTTTTTTCGGAGGGTCAAAGGTCCAACATATGATGCGGACGCCCAATGGAATGATGCTATTTTAGCAAAAGTGTTCTAGGGATGAAATCAAAATAATTAACAAAGAAACATGCTTCTAATTGCCTTTCTACTAGGCCTTAGTGCGTCCGAATGCTCTCCCGTAAAACTTTGTTGCCTGACTACTTAGGCCTTGGCAAGCAAAGATGAAGTCGATGATTGGAGACAAATGCTTAACAGTTTCAGTGACGTCAACCATGTACACCCTTTCCTTTAGTCACCTCAACCGTTCCGTTGTATATTTCATTTTGTCATTAGGAAAAAGGTACTCTCGAATGACCAAAATATCAGAAAAATTGCAGTGGACAGGAAAAGTTTTAGAGATTTCGAAAATGAACAATTAGGCAAAAACCAGTAAGAAACTGTCAAGGGAGCGTCTGAAAAGTGAAGCAGTTGTGGAAGACACGTTTCGCAGACGGAACTTTATCTACCAAGATTTAACAAAAGCGCTTTCGGGAAGACGAAAATAACTTTTTGGTTGCATACCGGTGATGTACTCATTTCTGGTAGAGACAGCAATAAGTTATTTGTCAGCAGGTTAAAGAGAATCTGTCAACATTTGCAGTTCTCTGAGTAGATGAGAGACAGAAATCCCTCGAGTAGAATACATCTAGAAATAAAATCTCCGAAGACCAGGTGAAGAGGAACAATGAGATGGATGAATGAGTAAAGAAACAGACCACTTTCAGGCTGAGAAGCCGAAGGAGGGATATGAATAGTACTGATAATATTGCTACTAAAGGACAATGTAAGATGACAAGACATCCAAGCATTTATTACTACCCCATGAGTAATGAAAGGCAATCTTTGGTTTACCATATCGTGAAGAATTAACACAAATGATTGTCCGTCTGCGGGTGGATATTTGTGTTATTTTCTATCCTGTCGAATGCAATCAAATTCATCAGCAGACACCACGGAGTCATCCGCCACAGCATCCAAAGCGGATTCCAGTAAGCATAGGATCCACGCTAACTTCATTAATCCAGTATCTACGACAGATCGCCCACTCATCTAAACGGAGAACTAATGTTGGTGCTGTTCGTCAATAGAACAGTGGTTGGTATGCGTTTGGAAGCAGCCAGACAGACTCCTCAACATCATTCGCTTAAACGAAAGATCTTTAGGAACAGTTCTAAATCTGGCATTTACCCTGGAAAATAAATTCCCTTGCTTAAGAGAGGTAGGCACAAACATTTCTATCTAAAAATATTAACAAACAGTCACAGCGATGCAGCGCAACCAGCCAGGGTGCGCACCATTCATGCTAGTCAAATAATTAAAACAAAGGTACGATCAAAAAATAGTTAACACACGGCTTGTTGCCTATTCAAGCAAAATTCCAAGATCAAAATGAGTCAATGGAATGATTACCCAATCGTCCAAATGTTCTGATATCTGCGGCACAATTAAGCCAATAAATGTCACCGTTATCGCATCACTTTAGGTGTCATTGGGGCAAGTATCGTTTAATTTACATCAAATGTAACCAGATGGACTTCATAGTTTCCATTGATGATAATAAAAAGCACCATTAAGCTAGACAGGATTGGAAGACTACAAAGTTAAGACGTAGCCTGCTGATTTCCAAAGAGATCTTTGCATATTTGTTAAGGTTCGAGTACTGATATGATGTCGGTGGAACTTTCGCGATGTTAGGTAAAATGGCTATTAAAATTCAAATTTTTATCTTTAGTATTTATTGGCATAAAAATTAAAGAACCCTTGCATGTTCTCTGACAACAAGACACGGATGAATAACTCTTCTGATCCTTCAAAAACCGGCACCGCTGGTTCTTTAAGTGCTAAAATGACTGAAATCTTGAGCGTTTATTCGTAAGTTGTAGTCTGTCCCCATGAAAACTTTCAGCTCACAGTTAACTCAGATAAAGGTTAATTTTTAGGACTGGAATATCTCACAAAATCGCGTACCTCTTGTTATTCGGTTTGCACACCAAACAATCCTTTTCATATCCTTTTCAAGGGCGAAATCCGTAATGGGTAATTTTCCCAAGTACGCCTGTATAAGACAAACAATCTTCATTTGAACAGTGGCTATGCGTCCTGTCATCGGATAACTGTAAACCAAGGGAAACGAATGAACAAATACGGCCAGATCCAATACATGAAAATGCAAGTTTGCTTCTACGAATGCTGTTCAACCGGATTACAGATTGAGAAACCACTAAAATATTAGCCGCCGGAAGGTTATCATCTGAAATGATCATTACAGGTGTGAAAAGGCCCTTTTTCTATACAACCATTAAATAATAAAATGAAATGCAAACAATAAAACATTCTGTACTTCTTAATCCATTTATTGAGACAGAAGACAAACTGCGTTAAAAATCAATTCTTTTTAAGCTTCCCACTTGCAGACGTAGAACAGCACCTAGGTAAGATTGTTTGTCGAGCAAATACCGGAGTCATTTAGTTATGCCATTCTGAAAGGCCAAAACAATACTTGCATTTGCAAGCGCGTTTTTTTCTTGTGACCATTAGACCTCTTGGAGAGAGTAACTATGCAGCATCGTTACCTAATCCATCGCAGGAATTTGCAGCTCAATTGTTCCAGCGCTTATCTACGTTAGGGGGTCATTAAGCTACCCAAACTTGAGATAAATTTCAGAGAATACCAAACCACATTGGTTGAACAATGTGCAATATTATTGTTCATTCATGTGTCATCCTTTAAGCCTACTACAATTATAAATCAAACTTAGTGGAAATGTCATACATTAAGTGCGAACAATTCTGAAAAGTCCAATGCTCCTAATGTGCACCGATTTAATGCACGCGGTACCAAGTATACGTCTGCGTACATCCTCTTGGGCTCTGTGCATAAACTCGAATTCCTTGAAGGACAAAAAAAAACATCAATCGAACCAAATAAAAATTAACTCTATTCCCTTGAAACTGGAATTACCGTAAAGCGTTAACTCCTCTGGATCTGTTCATATTGTTCAGAGTTGTCTTCTCGGAACTGCGCAGTTGAATGTCGCCAAGTTCTTGACATGATGCAATAAAGGTTATCTGACGGTGAACAAAACGAGATCGTAGAAGCTCTCCTAAGTGACTGTCGTGATCTACATCAGGTGTTCTCCCCCATCTGCATCCAACCCCATCCGGGATCAAACCAACTCCAATCAGATGAAAGAGTAAATTTTTAGATTCTCTGTTGTTAAGTTATTTCTCCGCAATAGAAGTCTAATTTGCCACTTATTATCGTTTCTAACGACAATAAGCGAATCAGTACTATGGTTTCCGTCTCACGGTAGATCTGTGCATATCCCGTCACCTATTATGCATGACACATGCAATCTTTAGACACTACGTTATTACAAGACAAACCTTGACAATATAAGGTTAAGTCTGAAATTGTGTAATGAAGTAGGGAGTGAAGTACTACAACCGGCAAGATGAAAAGTTGTAGATCTCACCCCGAAAACTGATCTCCATGATGAATAATCAAATCTTCCGTCTTCTTGGGCATTATTTGATGCATGAATCTGCTTTGAGCCAAAAAACCATCAACAAGGTGGAAGTTTTGATCCGCAGGTGAATTTCAAATAAGAAGGGACATCATGATAAAATCAATGATTCGTAAACTGTGTTGTTTATCCCGTGATATCATGGAGTGCCATGTGCTAATTTAACATTCACTAATACCGGCACAAATGCGTTCTCTTTGATATGACAGGATGCCTAAAAGTCGCCAAAAATCAAAACACACCAAGATAATACGTTACCTAGAATGCTCCACTCACAACCCGACTAAAATTAATCAGTCGATAAAATGGAGAAAACTTGCGAACTCGTGAAGTCAAGGCGGAAAATTGTGTGCTAATGCAGTCAATGCTTTCCTACACATTCTAAAACTTCGGATCTTTATTTTTTTAGCCCTTTACCTGGTGTTAATCGCACAAAAAAGACTTTATTTCAATCACTTCTGAAGATAAATTGTAACATTGCTTGTAATGTTCGGAATAGAGCAATATCAAAATAAGCTTAAGCATAATTTAGGGAAAATTTACAAATATCCCAATTCGGTTCGCACAATCATTAACCTTCCACCAATGTTATTTGGCTTTGGTTTCTAGCCCACGGCGCGCAATGTTAGCGAAAGAACAATCCCGAAATCATTAGTCATAAAAATTATAGGAAAGCAGAAACAATCGGAATGAAATAACGTCACTGCCTGCGATGTTTAACCATATCGCTCAGGGACTCCAGCTATCTTGGGGATTACTTGGAAACCAATCTGGCAATTTAAGTCGACATATTCCGGATAGTTCGCAGACTAAAGCTTTCATATCTTTTCGCATACCCATGTACATGCCTTACGACCATTACCTGTCTCGAAGAGCAGCGTTCAAAGAGGAAGTCGATTTGTGGGAATGTGTAACGCATGCTCCAAATACCTTAAGTTATCCAACTTCGAGCTTCAACTAACAATCCACCTTTGTATTCAGATACTCCAAGTCCCAAATCTGAGTTACTAATGCAATTCTCCTGCCGAATTAGGGTGTTCCAAGGCAAACATCTGTGTTTGAACCTCGATAGTCTTCGCATAATTCTTGTTCCCAACGGCTATATTTTGGAACCCCGTACCAGAAAGGACCTTACTGCTGCGGTATAAAGTTGAACTTTGATCAAGTAGAATTGTCTCCATGGATGACTCGAACTGATAAACATCAGTCATGCCTCTTGCATGCACGAAAACACTTCATCCGTTACACGAACACCTGATGAGATTTAATTTAGAAAGTAGTAAAACTTTGCCATTTCACCGAGCTATTTACCTCCAAGAACGAGGTTTTTCTTTGACCCAATTCGTTCATCCAACAGGAGTTTGGGCCTTGAAGGTGCAAAGCACATTCCAAAGATGCTGTATCATTCAGACAGCCGAGAAATACTTGGAACTTACTTAGGTCCACACTCAAAAACATCACTGACATATTCCAAGTCAGACAGATTCCACTCTGCACGAATAATAATGATGCCGTTATTCGCACATGGAGATATGGCGACCTCCACAACCATCACAATTATAAAGTCCAACAGGAGGGGTGGCAGTGAGCAATCCTGACGAACACCATTTCTACTGAGGCTATCGGGTGGAAGGCCACGTGAAATGATGGAGATTCGGATGAAGACGCTGATGCTGATGTTGTTGCTGCGGCTGCTGATGATAATAATGATGTTTGTGAGTATGATGACGATTCGGAAGACGGTTTTGATCATGATGATTTTGAACACGATGGTGATGATGAGGGTGACTTTGATGATGATTCTGATCGCGCTGATGATGTTGTTGATGCCGACATGTTGGATGATGATGATGATGATGATAATGATGAAGGTGATGATGATGATGATGATGATGATGATGATGATGATGATCATAATGATTATGATGACGATGATGCAGATTTGGATGTTGATTATCAGGATGTTTGGGATGATTTGTCGCATGATGATTAAGATGACGATGATGAGTTTGAAGATTACCTTGATGAACGTGATTCTTCAGAAGATGACGATTCGGATGATGTTGATGATGATGATGACAAATATGTTCATGATGTTTTTCGGGTTTTAAAATTGACTAAAGTGTTTAGATGATTTCTGCATTCCGACGAAAATAATAACGAATGTAATGGTGAACTGTGTGTTTGGGATTATTATTTTGATTAACTTTATGAAAATGATGACATTGCAGTTGAAGGAGATGGTAAAGATGACGATGCTGATGGTGATGTGGATGACATTGATGATGCTTCGATCAATGTCCAAGAATATGCGGCTGAGTTAGAAAATGCTGCTGATGAGGATATTGATGGTGATTCGGATTATAATCGACGGGAGACACAAACCCGATTTGCCGTCGAATGATTGTCTGATTCGACTTTTCGCAACAGAAACCATCTGAGAAACTAAGAACTGCGATGAGCAGCAATGCAGACGAGTAGTGAAATCAAATCAAGCAGGCGATAAATTTGGCAGCAAATTTTGCCTGTGGTCCTAAGTCCAGCTTTTGTCAGTGGCGGGAGGCAAACTCCGGTCAGCGAAGTCGTGTGCGATAAGAATGGAGGACTCAACGATGGTGGACAACAAAGGCTAGACCATTGGGCTGAGCACTTCAAGAATCAGTTTAGCTGGCCGTACGCTAACGTATTTAGGCCGACGTTTGTAGGTGCGAATCCTTGGGAGGTGTCTATCGACCCCCAAACGGAATTCGAAGGGCAGTCAAATATTCGACTTTTGGAGGGGGGCTATCAGCCTGTTCCGACGAACTCCCCAGTTCTTCACAAACTGAGTGCAGAAGCTCCGGTGAAATCACTTACCTCCTTGATTCGTGATATTAGGAACAAGGATCGTATTCCGTTATCGTGGAGTTAGTCACCGATCATGCCCATCTTCAAGAAGGACACACGGAGTGACTGTAGCAATCATCGTGGCATTAGTTTAATTCTGATAGTTACTAAGGTGTTAGCTTCAATAATGCTGCCTCGTTTGACACCGATTCGCGAGAGTGACATCCGTGATCAACAGGCCGAATTTCGTCTAGGTCGAGGTTGCATTGACCAAATATTCACTCTTCGCCAAATACTCGAAACGTACCATACAAACCGCCGCCCTATGATTGTAGTCCTTCCCGACTTGAAAGGCGCGTTCGACTCAGTGGATCAGACTGCACTACTTATTGCTCTCCATCGGAAGGGTATGCCAACGTATTCCCTAGACCTGTTACAAGCATTGTACTCGCATATCTATGATCGCGTGAAGGTATACGATGAACTATCAAGTTCATTCAAAACGACTAGCGGCGTTCGACAAGGGTGTCCCATCTCTCCATTCCTGTTCAACTTCGTCATAGATGAGGTGATGGAATATGCTTTGGGAGGTCTCCAAGTTGTAGGAGTCGAACTGAGAAATGGCGGGAAGCTATGTGATGCAGATTACACAGATGATACTGTGTTTCTGTTCGAATCCGCGGACCATGCACAACGCCTCCTAGATAGACTCTCGAGATCGGTTGCTCGGTTTGGCATGTGCTTTGCATTTTCAAAGTGCAAAGTGCTGTTACAGGACTGGACGACAGTAGTGCCGGAGTTGATACTGGATAGCGAAAAAATAACGATTGTGAACCGTTTCATTTATCTTGGCAGATGCGTGTCGAGCCATGGAAGCTCGGCAGTAGAGGTAGACACGCGTATATCGAAGGCTCAACCAGCTTATGCTGGACCGAAGCACTTGTGGCGTCGGCTTGATATTTCACTGAAGTTGAAATGCCGTGTATACTGCACCGCAGTGCGCTCAGTTCCATTGTACGCTTGCGAGACATGGAGTATGCGTGTCGGTGATGTTCGTCGATTGCAGGTATTCCATCGCCGATGTCTACTTGGTATCGGATTGGATGGAGTGAACGGGTGAGTAATGTGGAGGTCGGGAATCTAGTACTATGTGCCGGTATTTAGAATACCTTATATCAGCGTATGAAAATTAGTAGACTACGCTGGTTGGGTCACGCGTTGCGTATGGCGAACACTCGTCTACCATACTGTGCCCTATTTTGAGTTCCTTCCAAGGATGTGGCAACATGGAATGGGAAAATGCACAGCGAACTTAGATAAAGTAGGTGTCTCATGTCTTCGTGGTCGGGGTCTAAAACACCCGTCATCTAGCTGGCTGGAGACACTGAATAATACGGCAGTGAACCGTGGGCAGTGACGATCGTGTTGTCATTTTCAATCGAATCGAATGATTGACAGCGTACGTTTGTACACTTAGAGTATGATCCGTGTGTTGGCTGCCGCAGCATCTTATCCTTTCCCACGTGCATAGGTCCGTCCCTTGTTCCTCTTGCATATTCACTCTTTTGATATAAACGTAACTTTGGGCAAAAGGCAGCGGTCAGTGAGTCTTTTCTTGCTGTTTAGCGTTGAACGATGATGTTGATGATGATAATGATGAGTGGTTTACACTGCCTGTGACAAATGTCGCTGGGTCCTACCGGAGTACGACGCAGTGAAGTCGAATGCATTTATTGAACTAGGTTGTTTCACCTTTTACGGAAAATCTTTGTGGTCATCAGCAACCATCTATAGTCGGAACACACTTGAACGAGATAATTTCCCCTGTCCGTTTCTTCTGCTAAGACAGTGAGCTTGCCTGCGACCTGCATTTTGGCACAACCGAAGACACCAGTAACCAACACAACATCGGTTGCAAATGCGTATAGGCTGAGGCCTTAACGGTTCGCCCTAGAATGAGAAGCTACCAGAAGGCACTAACCCATTTGATGGAGTCATCACGGCCTGGGTTGAAGGATGGCCGCTCGTTCGCTTGCGTGTGCACGTTACTGTCGAAGGATTTATTGGCAGTATTACAGTTTCTCATTTTTATTATTTTTCTGAATTCAATCTTGAAATGGAATATATCCCCCAAATACATAATGGTCACGGGTTCAGTCTCACCGGTCACAACTTACATCATGGTCTTTCGTTCATTTCGTTCGGTAGGCAATTTGTCAACACATACATGATCCAAGCAGAACTCTCAAAAGCAAGGTGAACTAGGTCGGCCCGTTTGCATGTGTGGTTCGACTGTTGAAATCAGCTAAACGTTCTGTACCATCTCAATACTGAACTCAGAAGAAATAATATTGAAATGAGAAACTGTAAAATGTATGTAAAAAACCGAAAGTTGAACTGAGAACAAGCGGCTGTGGTAAATCTTCCTCGACCCTGATGCATCTCTTCGGCCAGCTAAGCACGAGTCCTTAGCCCATAGATGGTCACCTGTCTTTGCACATTCTCTGTCAAAGGAAATGCGACGGACGTCAATCCAGTGCGGTGCTCCGTAGTTCGGCAATTTTGGCGAGACGACTAAGCTGCACGAAAATCGAGAAACCCAAATCACGGGTCATTACTCCTGAAGCACTGAGACGAGCAAATGCATTTCGAACACTTCAAACTGAGGATTTACTTATTCATTGTTGAATTACAAAATAAGTTTGATAAACGGTCATCACAGGGAAACGGGACAAAGTGGGACAACAAAATTTAGGAAAAAGCTCGTTTGCGTTTCAATAAGGGTTTCATACGCGTCACTCTCTTTGGTCTAGCCAATCAGTTAATGCAAAACAACTGTTATTGTTAGTTTCATAAACAAATTCTCAGCGTTGTGAATAGTTAAATCGGAATAAGTTTGTGGAAACGATTTCCTCCAAATTAATCCTTATTTGGAAATTTCCTCAGAGATTCTATCTGCCACTATTGTTAAGCTGAAATATTCTACGCTGGATTGCTTTGTCCATCCAGCCATTTCTTTATAGATACAGTGCCTGTCCTAAAGATTTCAAGTACGTTCGTCTCTCCTGAGAACCTAGGACAGAATCCAATAAGCACAAGCGGTGTGATTCCGGTCTGCTTACTCGATATATCGTGAATGTTAAGCTTCCTCTAGAAACTTTAAAGGATGTGAAAACAGTTCAGCTGTTTTTCTCTGCCAACATTTTAATCTGGGAATTTTCGTTTTTTAAGTTCTCCTTCGAATTCTCGAAACCTGTTCATGTAAGTATTTATGCTCCCTCAACTCATCCGATTTTTTTCAACGCATTTGCAACCACTTGAAAGTATTTCACTGCGGACAAACCTTTTCTGTTAGGACTGTATACTTTACTGAATATGAATAAATTGAGATGGTTGGGACATGTTTGCCGCATGCCCACAGAACGATCGGCTCGTTGCACGCGATTCTCCGAGGCAGGTAATAATAAGCAAATGAGTCGAGATAGGCGGTTGATGCCACGGCAAAAATCTTGAAAACTTTAACCAGTGGACCGGCTCTGGCAGGTGGAGTTGGCATGTTTGGATTCGAAATCGTTCTGTCTTTTTACAATTGTCGACTCATTAAATTGGGGTTGATCTTCCGCCTTTTCTTTTTTGATTAGCCGATTGTGTGAAGTAGCAATCAAAATCAGGACACCCTGGTACAAGTTCAATGGTGTTGAAGACCGAAATGAAACGTATGCCACCATTCGCTGTCGCTGTTGATCACATTCATTAAGCGGTACTAAAATGACCCGGAGCAAACGTATTCACCAAATGGGTTGTTCCTTACCTGGTCCTGTGGAGAGTATTCATCCGTCACCAATAAATGAAACAGCTAAGATTAACCACAATGTACTAGCAGCTGGACGTGACTGCACCTTTATTCCGATCGCGCGTATAAGCGTTTGGGATCCATTTTTGAGTTTTTCGGTTAGCCGATGGCAGGATAAATTCCGGAGAAACAGTTTAGCTTCCAAGATAATTTTACACTCCAGAAATAAGGTAAACCATTACTTGTAACAAAAGCAGAACTGTTTTCATTCCCTTTTACAAGAAATGCATAAACTAATTTGTAACAAAGACTGATATTCGATGTTTTCTACTGGAAATAAAAGGATATAAATTAATATCTTCACGACAGCGCCCCTCCTGATTAAGTTAATTTTATGTGAAGCGGATGTATATTTCAGTGTTATTTTCAAATGATTTTGACCTGACTAAAAGACTGTTAGCTCAATTCAACAAAAAACGAACGACTCACGATTTGCTCTACAGTTTCGTTGCCTGCCATTTGCCAAATCATCCGCATAGTTTGGATTTCCAAGTGGTATTTCATCATTAACTTGCCCAAATCTGTCAAAACTTGAACTAAGCTATAGGATGATATACCTGTTGGTATCACGATCGCAGCGTTTGCATCAATTTGAACGAGTCCTAGTTCACCCATCTCTTTCAAGATACCAGAGCAGAGTTCTGTGTGGTGTATCATGAAACGTATGATCTCAGCAAAACTCACGTTTAATGTGATGATCCAGTTTTTCTGTAGTGTCCAACCCTGGAAGACCTGAATTGAAAGCATTTTAATTTGGCTATCACAGAACGCCAAAATGGACGAATGAATCAGTCGAAACTACCAAACATCTGCTATGAAAACTTGCACAGATTGGAGAAATCAGGCGAATGACTGAAAAAGCAAACTATATTACACAACCTAAAATTAACGAATACCATCTAAAGTTGACGGCAATGACTAAAAATACTACATGTAATTTGCGCAACTTTGTATTCGAAGATTAACGTTTTCAGAAAAATAATACTGTGAATAAGGATACCATGAGTATCCGAGCCAGCAACGTAATTGTAGAATTGTTACATAAGGAGACATTGAAGAAGCAATTGCTATAGGGGATTTTCTGTAGTTGGAATCATAGATAATACGACGAAATTACCTGCACTCGTCTCCTGACTGGCTGGCTGCTGTTGCAGTTATAAACTCAGCATCATACAGAATGTGTATAAGAGCGCTCTATGTCGATAAAAAGAGCTGGAAAAACTTCTACTCAAACGGTTTTGTGGAATTTTGACGAGCTGCGAGAAAAAATTGAGCGAAGAATACATAGAACCGAAAAGAAGCATTTGCGGAGTTTCGGAGACAAAACCCACGAAGATACTTCAAAGAAGATTTGATAAAAGCACAATAAACAGACACAAATGATGTCTAAACACGAACAAGATAATACAGGATAATACGACACGAAGCATAGCAACGAAGACAAATGAAGCGGGTGTGTTAAAAAATAGTGGCACGTAATACATAATCAACAACAACCACATCATCATCATCAAAAACATCATCATAGTCGACACAATCATCATATTCATCTCCAAAAACATCACCCAATTAATCACCAGGACAATCATCAGCACCAAAGTCAAAATCACAATCACCAACATCATCATTGTACGCAACACCATTACCGTCAACAGGAGCCTGATAGCCAAAATCCACATCAGCATCATCAACGAAAACGACATGATCAAAATCAAACATAACATCACTATCATCATCAACATCATCGTTCAACGCTAAACAGCAAGAAAAGACTCACTGACCGCTGCCTTTTGCCCAAAGTTACGTTTATATCAAAAGAGTGAATATGCAAGAGGAACAAGGGACGGACCTATGCACGTGGGAAAGGATAAGATGCTGCGGCAGCCAACACACGGATCATACTCTAAGTGTACAAACGTACGCTGTCAATCATTCGATTCGATTGAAAATGACAACACGATCGTCACTGCCCACGGTTCACTGCCGTATTATTCAGTGTCTCCAGCCAGCTAGATGACGGGTGTTTTAGACCCCGACCACGAAGACATGAGACACCTACTTTATCTAAGTTCGCTGTGCATTTTCCCATTCCATGTTGCCACATCCTTGGAAGGAACTCAAAATAGGGCACAGTATGGTAGACGAGTGTTCGCCATACGCAACGCGTGACCCAACCAGCGTAGTCTACTAATTTTCATACGCTGATATAAGGTATTCTAAATACCGGCACATAGTACTAGATTCCCGACCTCCACATTACTCACCCGTTCACTCCATCCAATCCGATACCAAGTAGACATCGGCGATGGAATACCTGCAATCGACGAACATCACCGACACGCATACTCCATGTCTCGCAAGCGTACAATGGAACTGAGCGCACTGCGGTGCAGTATACACGGCATTTCAACTTCAGTGAAATATCAAGCCGACGCCACAAGTGCTTCGGTCCAGCATAAGCTGGTTGAGCCTTCGATATACGCGTGTCTACCTCTACTGCCGAGCTTCCATGGCTCGACACGCATCTGCCAAGATAAATGAAACGGTTCACAATCGTTATTTTTTCGCTATCCAGTATCAACTCCGGCACTACTGTCGTCCAGTCCTGTAACAGCACTTTGCACTTTGAAAATGCAAAGCACATGCCAAACCGAGCAACCGATCTCGAGAGTCTATCTAGGAGGCGTTGTGCATGGTCCGCGGATTCGAACAGAAACACAGTATCATCTGTGTAATCTGCATCACATAGCTTCCCGCCATTTCTCAGTTCGACTCCTACAACTTGGAGACCTCCCAAAGCATATTCCATCACCTCATCTATGACGAAGTTGAACAGGAATGGAGAGATGGGACACCCTTGTCGAACGCCGCTAGTCGTTTTGAATGAACTTGATAGTTCATCGTATACCTTCACGCGATCATAGATATGCGAGTACAATGCTTGTAACAGGTCTAGGGAATACGTTGGCATACCCTTCCGATGGAGAGCAATAAGTAGTGCAGTCTGATCCACTGAGTCGAACGCGCCTTTCAAGTCGGGAAGGACTACAATCATAGGGCGGCGGTTTGTATGGTACGTTTCGAGTATTTGGCGAAGAGTGAATATTTGGTCAATGCAACCTCGACCTAGACGAAATTCGGCCTGTTGATCACGGATGTCACTCTCGCGAATCGGTGTCAAACGAGGCAGCATTATTGAAGCTAACACCTTAGTAACTATCAGAATTAAACTAATGCCACGATGATTGCTACAGTCACTCCGTGTGTCCTTCTTGAAGATGGGCATGATCGGTGACTAACTCCACGATAACGGAATACGATCCTTGTTCCTAATATCACGAATCAAGGAGGTAAGTGATTTCACCGGAGCTTCTGCACTCAGTTTGTGAAGAACTGGGGAGTTCGTCGGAACAGGCTGATAGCCCCCCTCCAAAAGTCGAATATTTGACTGCCCTTCGAATTCCGTTTGGGGGTCGATAGACACCTCCCAAGGATTCGCACCTACAAACGTCGGCCTAAATACGTTAGCGTACGGCCAGCTAAACTGATTCTTGAAGTGCTCAGCCCAATGGTCTAGCCTTTGTTGTCCACCATCGTTGAGTCCTCCATTCTTATCGCACACGACTTCGCTGACCGGAGTTTGCCTCCCGCC
>LUCM01010403.1:62735-89307 GCA_008360955.1 Fasciolopsis buskii
CATCATCATCATCATCATCATCATCATCATCATCATCATCATCATCATCATCATCATCACCTTCATCATTATCATCATCATCATCATCATCCAACATGTCGGCATCAACAACATCATCAGCGCGATCAGAATCATCATCAAAGTCACCCTCATCATCACCATCGTGTTCAAAATCATCATGATCAAAACCGTCTTCCGAATCGTCATCATACTCACAAACATCATTATTATCATCAGCAGCCGCAGCAACAACATCAGCATCAGCGTCTTCATCCGAATCTCCATCATTTCACGTGGCCTTCCACCCGATAGCCTCAGTAGAAATGGTGTTCGTCAGGATTGCTCACTGCCACCCCTCCTGTTGGACTTTATAATTGTGATGGTTGTGGAGGTCGCCATATCTCCATGTGCGAATAACGGCATCATTATTATTCGTGCAGAGTGGAATCTGTCTGACTTGGAATATGTCAGTGATGTTTTTGAGTGTGGACCTAAGTAAGTTCCAAGTATTTCTCGGCTGTCTGAATGATACAGCATCTTTGGAATGTGCTTTGCACCTTCAAGGCCCAAACTCCTGTTGGATGAACGAATTGGGTCAAAGAAAAACCTCGTTCTTGGAGGTAAATAGCTCGGTGAAATGGCAAAGTTTTACTACTTTCTAAATTAAATCTCATCAGGTGTTCGTGTAACGGATGAAGTGTTTTCGTGCATGCAAGAGGCATGACTGATGTTTATCAGTTCGAGTCATCCATGGAGACAATTCTACTTGATCAAAGTTCAACTTTATACCGCAGCAGTAAGGTCCTTTCTGGTACGGGGTTCCAAAATATAGCCGTTGGGAACAAGAATTATGCGAAGACTATCGAGGTTCAAACACAGATGTTTGCCTTGGAACACCCTAATTCGGCAGGAGAATTGCATTAGTAACTCAGATTTGGGACTTGGAGTATCTGAATACAAAGGTGGATTGTTAGTTGAAGCTCGAAGTTGGATAACTTAAGGTATTTGGAGCATGCGTTACACATTCCCACAAATCGACTTCCTCTTTGAACGCTGCTCTTCGAGACAGGTAATGGTCGTAAGGCATGTACATGGGTATGCGAAAAGATATGAAAGCTTTAGTCTGCGAACTATCCGGAATATGTCGACTTAAATTGCCAGATTGGTTTCCAAGTAATCCCCAAGATAGCTGGAGTCCCTGAGCGATATGGTTAAACATCGCAGGCAGTGACGTTATTTCATTCCGATTGTTTCTGCTTTCCTATAATTTTTATGACTAATGATTTCGGGATTGTTCTTTCGCTAACATTGCGCGCCGTGGGCTAGAAACCAAAGCCAAATAACATTGGTGGAAGGTTAATGATTGTGCGAACCGAATTGGGATATTTGTAAATTTTCCCTAAATTATGCTTAAGCTTATTTTGATATTGCTCTATTCCGAACATTACAAGCAATGTTACAATTTATCTTCAGAAGTGATTGAAATAAAGTCTTTTTTGTGCGATTAACACCAGGTAAAGGGCTAAAAAAATAAAGATCCGAAGTTTTAGAATGTGTAGGAAAGCATTGACTGCATTAGCACACAATTTTCCGCCTTGACTTCACGAGTTCGCAAGTTTTCTCCATTTTATCGACTGATTAATTTTAGTCGGGTTGTGAGTGGAGCATTCTAGGTAACGTATTATCTTGGTGTGTTTTGATTTTTGGCGACTTTTAGGCATCCTGTCATATCAAAGAGAACGCATTTGTGCCGGTATTAGTGAATGTTAAATTAGCACATGGCACTCCATGATATCACGGGATAAACAACACAGTTTACGAATCATTGATTTTATCATGATGTCCCTTCTTATTTGAAATTCACCTGCGGATCAAAACTTCCACCTTGTTGATGGTTTTTTGGCTCAAAGCAGATTCATGCATCAAATAATGCCCAAGAAGACGGAAGATTTGATTATTCATCATGGAGATCAGTTTTCGGGGTGAGATCTACAACTTTTCATCTTGCCGGTTGTAGTACTTCACTCCCTACTTCATTACACAATTTCAGACTTAACCTTATATTGTCAAGGTTTGTCTTGTAATAACGTAGTGTCTAAAGATTGCATGTGTCATGCATAATAGGTGACGGGATATGCACAGATCTACCGTGAGACGGAAACCATAGTACTGATTCGCTTATTGTCGTTAGAAACGATAATAAGTGGCAAATTAGACTTCTATTGCGGAGAAATAACTTAACAACAGAGAATCTAAAAATTTACTCTTTCATCTGATTGGAGTTGGTTTGATCCCGGATGGGGTTGGATGCAGATGGGGGAGAACACCTGATGTAGATCACGACAGTCACTTAGGAGAGCTTCTACGATCTCGTTTTGTTCACCGTCAGATAACCTTTATTGCATCATGTCAAGAACTTGGCGACATTCAACTGCGCAGTTCCGAGAAGACAACTCTGAACAATATGAACAGATCCAGAGGAGTTAACGCTTTACGGTAATTCCAGTTTCAAGGGAATAGAGTTAATTTTTATTTGGTTCGATTGATGTTTTTTTTTGTCCTTCAAGGAATTCGAGTTTATGCACAGAGCCCAAGAGGATGTACGCNGTGGTCTGTTTCTTTACTCATTCATCCATCTCATTGTTCCTCTTCACCTGGTCTTCGGAGATTTTATTTCTAGATGTATTCTACTCGAGGGATTTCTGTCTCTCATCTACTCAGAGAACTGCAAATGTTGACAGATTCTCTTTAACCTGCTGACAAATAACTTATTGCTGTCTCTACCAGAAATGAGTACATCACCGGTATGCAACCAAAAAGTTATTTTCGTCTTCCCGAAAGCGCTTTTGTTAAATCTTGGTAGATAAAGTTCCGTCTGCGAAACGTGTCTTCCACAACTGCTTCACTTTTCAGACGCTCCCTTGACAGTTTCTTACTGGTTTTTGCCTAATTGTTCATTTTCGAAATCTCTAAAACTTTTCCTGTCCACTGCAATTTTTCTGATATTTTGGTCATTCGAGAGTACCTTTTTCCTAATGACAAAATGAAATATACAACGGAACGGTTGAGGTGACTAAAGGAAAGGGTGTACATGGTTGACGTCACTGAAACTGTTAAGCATTTGTCTCCAATCATCGACTTCATCTTTGCTTGCCAAGGCCTAAGTCTGTCTCTTATACACATCTGCGAACTATCCGGAATATGTCGACTTAAATTGCCAGATTGGTTTCCAAGTAATCCCCAAGATAGCTGGAGTCCCTGAGCGATATGGTTAAACATCGCAGGCAGTGACGTTATTTCATTCCGATTGTTTCTGCTTTCCTATAATTTTTATGACTAATGATTTCGGGATTGTTCTTTCGCTAACATTGCGCGCCGTGGGCTAGAAACCAAAGCCAAATAACATTGGTGGAAGGTTAATGATTGTGCGAACCGAATTGGGATATTTGTAAATTTTCCCTAAATTATGCTTAAGCTTATTTTGATATTGCTCTATTCCGAACATTACAAGCAATGTTACAATTTATCTTCAGAAGTGATTGAAATAAAGTCTTTTTTGTGCGATTAACACCAGGTAAAGGGCTAAAAAAATAAAGATCCGAAGTTTTAGAATGTGTAGGAAAGCATTGACTGCATTAGCACACAATTTCCCGCCTTGACTTCATGAGTGCGCAAGAATTTTTCATCCTATTAAATGATGGTCGTTATCATCAAAATCATCACCCGATTTATCATCTTCAACATTGAAAACATCATGAATAGTATCAACCGAATGGTCGTCGTCATCATCATCATCCGAAATGTAATACTCATCATCGTCATCAACGTCATCAACATGACCATCAATAACATCATAATCCGAATCATCATCATCATGATCATCATCTACATAATCAATATGATCACCATCATCATCATCATTATCATCCGGAAAATCATCAATAACATCCGAATTGCTAGCAGCATCGTGATCCGAAACGTCATCATCATCATCATCATCTGTATCATCGTCTCCACTGGCATAAACTTCGTCAACAACTTCCTCATCCGAATCATCCGCATCCGAATACTCCGAATCATCAGTATCATCATCATGTTCAGCAACATCATAATCATCATCGCTATCATCATCATCATATGAAGAAACATCGTCATCCTTATCCGCATCGGTATGATCATCATCGTTGTCATCGGCATCATCATCAGCGTCCGATTCATCATTTCCGAAATCGCCGTCAACATCAGCATCGCAATCATCATCATTCCAGTTATCATTTTCATCTCCATCATCATCATGATCATCATCTCCACCATTGTCCTTGTCAACATCATCATCTTCGTCATGCTGGTCATCGTTTTTCGTACTTTTCCTTTCCTCATTCCTTTTTTTATGACTTTTTACCTCTTTCCCTTTGACTATTTGTCTCATTTGGCAGCATTCCTCGTGAACCTTCAGTAGCGCTTTTTTCTCATTATCCAACGCTCTTTTTATTGATCATCGCTGTTCTACAGTTGTTGACGACACGCTCTCCATTGGTCTCGGTTTGCCGCCGTGGATTTCTATTTACTCCGGAAATCTGTTCACTAGTCTTTTGAATCTCATAAACGGGGAAATTTCACACATGCCTCACCTTAGTTCACTGTACCTCTTCTTATTCCAGACTATCATGGCATTCGTTGACCAATGTGCGACATCTCTGCACGGTACGAATACGTTATGCTAACTGGTAGGTGGGACATTCCGTCTCTAAGATAATCGGAGGCGGTGGGTTCAGACTCAAGGGCTTCCTGGTCGAGCTAATATGAAGTTATTCATTCATACTCTTTGACCAGTACTGACCACCTAATTATTCAATGTAATCCCAATTTTTCTCGAAATAGGGGCAAGATTAGAACGGGCCTGTACGCGGGTTCGTTTTGTGCGCAAGGCGATATTTGCTTTTTTGCTAGATGACAGCCTACACATCACCGTAGGTGAACTTCATCATGGTTCGACCTTGCCTATTGATCTAACCTACCTATCTATTTCCTAAACCAGAGGTAACTTTATACACAATCATTTTCAACCGTCTAGAGTTAATCAGTCATAAACTACGTGATCCAGTTTCACTCAGTGACCATTTTATTCCGCTTTTAAATCCAAGAGTTTCCAATTGGAAATATATCTGCGCAATTTTTTCTCCGGAAAACTTTCTTTTTCTTCAGTGATATCTTTCCCATCCAAGCTCGCGAATTTCCTTTGAATCTCCAAACAATAATAGTAACGTCCTTATTAATACATTTTGACGTTTTCTAACCCAATGAGATGGTTTTTATAACGGCCTTATGACTTTACCAGCCTGAAATGCTTTACAGGAAACATTCCGACAAATTATGGAATTTTCAGAATTATAAGATATATTTCACTGCTGACATTGAAGGAAATAAGAATAATCTGTTCAATACCTGAGCAACTAAAACACTGGACACTTTGGACAATGAATTCGGCTTTTGTAGAGGGCGAAGAGAGGACCCAACTAGTAGGTTGTACTAAGGATGTAGAAGATAACAACCGATCATTTATACAGTCACGCAGTGACTCACCAGTTTCACTGATCCCGGTTAAATGCACCAAGGCACAACTGTTTTCCCTATAATGTTTCCCAACTCTATTGTGAATGATATAATATTAATAACACAGCGTTGTTGGTAGATGTAATGCGCCAACGTTTCGACTACCGTGGGTAGTCTTTCTCAAGGCAAGTTTTACATCTACCAACAACGCTGTGTTATTAATATTATATCATTCACAATAAAAAAACCAATACATGGCGCATCGATTTTTCGATACACTCCTTACGTCGTTTGGTCCGGATATTTACAAACTGGTTACCAATCGAATTGCTCTGGGAAAAAAGCTTGCTAACTGGATCAATTTCCCAACTCTAGTTTAACAAAAAACAGCCACTTCTTTAGATCTGTGTTAGCTGTCTTTGCTACTTCTAAGGCACCGTTCAGGTGCTCTGGTGGACACATTTAATCTCCTTAATACAACCTTATGCATAAATTCCATTTCTGACTGTCGCACAATCGTGTCCATTGTTCCACTCCCAAACCCATCAATTTCGTTATACCAGCAGAAAATTTTCGTCCCATTGGTCTTGCTCCCTGCAGTATTAGGCTAACAACGTGCCGTCCCAAAACCTCTAACCTATTCCGCTAGTAGGCCCTATCTTGTTTTCCAACAAATCAAACAGGTGCACCTTGAATGGTGCCAAAGTTCTGAGCATGCTTTTCTGAATTTTTCTTGTTCTGGACTGCGCTCCAGTGTCCATCGGAAACTAGAAAAGCTTGGCCGTCGCAAACATCTACTGACGTGGTTATCACAGCACTTCATCAACAGAAGTGAATGCACAAAACTGGGCCAAAAAATATCTACACCACTGACAAATGACTCCAGAACCCTTCAAAAAAATTTTCNTCTGTTGATGAAGTGCTGTGATAACCACGTCAGTAGATGTTTGCGACGGCCAAGCTTTTCTAGTTTCCGATGGACACTGGAGCGCAGTCCAGAACAAGAAAAATTCAGAAAAGCATGCTCAGAACTTTGGCACCATTCAAGGTGCACCTGTTTGATTTGTTGGAAAACAAGATAGGGCCTACTAGCGGAATAGGTTAGAGGTTTTGGGACGGCACGTTGTTAGCCTAATACTGCAGGGAGCAAGACCAATGGGACGAAAATTTTCTGCTGGTATAACGAAATTGATGGGTTTGGGAGTGGAACAATGGACACGATTGTGCGACAGTCAGAAATGGAATTTATGCATAAGGTTGTATTAAGGAGATTAAATGTGTCCACCAGAGCACCTGAACGGTGCCTTAGAAGTAGCAAAGACAGCTAACACAGATCTAAAGAAGTGGCTGTTTTTTGTTAAACTAGAGTTGGGAAATTGATCCAGTTAGCAAGCTTTTTTCCCAGAGCAATTCGATTGGTAACCAGTTTGTAAATATCCGGACCAAACGACGTAAGGAGTGTATCGAAAAATCGATGCGCCATGTATTGGTTTTTTTATTGTGAATGATATAATATTAATAACACAGCGTTGTTGGTAGATGTAATGCGCCAACGTTTCGACTACCGTGGGTAGTCTTTCTCAAGGCAAGTTTTACAATCAAACATCTACCAACAACGCTGTGTTATTAATATTATATCATTCACAATAAAAAAACCAATACATGGCGCATCGATTTTTCGATACACTCCTTACGTCGTTTGGTCCGGATATTTACAAACTGGTTACCAATCGAATTGCTCTGGGAAAAAAGCTTGCTAACTGGATCAATTTCCCAACTCTAGTTTAACAAAAAACAGCCACTTCTTTAGATCTGTGTTAGCTGTCTTTGCTACTTCTAAGGCACCGTTCAGGTGCTCTGGTGGACACATTTAATCTCCTTAATACAACCTTATGCATAAATTCCATTTCTGACTGTCGCACAATCGTGTCCATTGTTCCACTCCCAAACCCATCAATTTCGTTATACCAGCAGAAAATTTTCGTCCCATTGGTCTTGCTCCCTGCAGTATTAGGCTAACAACGTGCCGTCCCAAAACCTCTAACCTATTCCGCTAGTAGGCCCTATCTTGTTTTCCAACAAATCAAACAGGTGCACCTTGAATGGTGCCAAAGTTCTGAGCATGCTTTTCTGAATTTTTCTTGTTCTGGACTGCGCTCCAGTGTCCATCGGAAACTAGAAAAGCTTGGCCGTCGCAAACATCTACTGACGTGGTTATCACAGCACTTCATCAACAGAAGTGAATGCACAAAACTGGGCCAAAAAATATCTACACCACTGACAAATGACTCCAGAACCCTTCAAAAAAATTTTCTCTTCCCGAATTTATTTTCAAAACTTATAATGCCGTTCTCTCAGATTTTCCAACAGCTGGTCTGTAATGCTCGATCTTTCCGTTCATTCTGGCTTAATTTTAAAGTTATCAAAATGTGTCGATTATCCTTTTACTTCTTTCCGGTCTGCATATTTCTCTGAACATTAGTTCATTAATGCAGAACCACTGGTTAGAGCAGATTCTGACAAATGCTTAGGAGACACGAACGGTGAAACTTGAGATAGCCATCCCACATTTTTAATTATAGAAAGAAACATGAAAAGACCGCGGCACTCTCAGTTTAAACAAAACTCAATCACCCATTTGTTTACCAATATCTTTTCGCTTCCCTCTATTGTTCGCCTGTCATTTTTACTGGCTTATTGTAGAATGATTTCAGAATACTTTGTCAAATTCGAGAAATTATCAACAGTGCATCTTTCGTACCATGCAAGGATCTGTGTGATACGCATATTTATGTGTGAAAATATCCACGGAAAATTCCTTCCAATCCCTTCCATTTTCTTCGCAAGAATGTTCCTAAATGCCGCTGTCTGGCCCTTACATATTCTGTTTTCCTCCCGGTAAGTTCCCGCATAAATAACTGTAAGAAGTCGACTTTTCCTGAATTAGTCAGAGTTTTCACCAGACGGTATCAGATCATGACTGACTTTCCAGGCAAACTGTCTTACCTAAACATCTTGAGTTCCAATTTTTCATCCGGTTTTTTGATGAGGTGACAAATGCGTCCATTTCTGACTGAAATTCTGGATACCCGTGTATGCAAAAGTCAAGACCTATGCAATACAAGTTCAACTGGAAACAATACCCGAATCGAAAAACTAAAAAGCGCATCTAATTCATAATTCATGGTGATGTAATAAAGTGTTCTAAAAGTAAATTAACTGGTATATAATTTCACTCGCTGAATGTATTAACGATGTTACACGGGCTTATTTTTACTTGTACAAAACTTGGAAGGTCTTCATGGCTCCAAATTGGTTTAAAACTAATTCTGAAGAATCCAGTTGATTTCTGTATGCCTGTTTTATCTATTTTCAAGAATTTGCATTTGCGTGTAAAGCATTGGGGGAACAAATGGCACTGTGATCAAATTAGGATCTGAAGAAGTAGTAAAGAGACATTGCCTCTGGTTAATGTTTCCGGCTTCGCAGTTGAAGCCCCACAAGTAAAGGACTGGAGTCGGCTTCAGTTTCGTTTTTAAAGCCGTTAGCATTGCACAAAAGTGCTCCGGTTTCGGCTGCTACCTCACAGCACCATCTGTTCACAAGGGCAATGATATCAAGAAGAATGCAGGATGAACCAATAAATAATTTGAACAACTATACGGGAGGGGGAGATTTTGACTTCAAGGACGTCAGTGACTGCGATCCTGCTGTGTCTAACCGCCGCTTGGGGGACCACGTGGACCCAAGTCCGGCAGTTTAAAGAGCCGTTTATTGATCAAAGTCGGTCGGAGACACTGAAGGATACGACTAAAGATTTGATGACGCTGCTATTATGTAGTCTGTTTTTTAAACTGTTGTGATACTAAAGTCCGAGCGCAAATAGCCGTCGTCTAGGGGAATTTAAGCAAGTCAGTATTCTGTTTTCTACCAGTGGCTTCCCTGTACATAAAGATAAATATATTTACACATGTATGGTCTACCAACTCGTGTAAAGATCTGCTGCCGTTGGAACTGCGACGAAACAAACGATGTGACACAGAGAGAAAAGAAAAAGGACCACGATCGCGGAATTCATCATGCCCGTCAGCTGCTCCAAATATCCGTTGTCCGTTTGCCCATATGACTCCTGCGTGAACTGAACGCTTGCCAGTGCGAAAACCCGTCCGCTCGTGAACATCGACTGCCACTAACTTTCTGCAAACATACTTATCTCCATTAAATCTTCAAACTCATACTGATGCCCGTCTTGCTTGTACAGATTTAGAACTGGACCATTAGTATGGACCTTATCAGTTTTTAGTTGACCCAACCACCGCATTTACTTATGCTATGTGGTACTATTCGTAGGTAACGGGATGTGATGGGATGATCATGGATAACTGAAAACAAGCTTATTCGCCAATTGATGCTATTTGTAATATACTCTGTGGGATTAGTTGAACAAAACTAATTATACACAAAATCGAATTGGGCTATTAGACACTTACCATAGTACTGTGGAGCTTTTCGCATCCGTACGTACAAAAAAGTGCTTTGAACCCACCGAATCGCACTGGACAAACTTGTAACTGTTCCCAACACGACTTCTGTGTTCAAGCAGCGAGCTAAAACATTCAATAGGCTGCATCTCGATGCATTGTTAGCTACAAGCAATCAACTAACCAGCTCTCAATCAAATCGGTTTGTTGAAGTGCTTTCTCATAATGTGACTGTAACTGCGTCGTTGAAATAAACTCATTCACCTACTTTTAACTCATTGGAAGTCATCACAATAGCCATTCCTTCAGTATCAAACTGAAAAATAAAACAAATCGTTGGCCAGAATTATTCTCTGCAAATCCTTATATCTTTGAAGAATAGTTCTTTAATGTGGCTGTCTTCTTTGCTTTAGTGTTGTAATTACCCCCAAATAAATTTTAAATCGGCTATTTTGAAAGCAGAGGATTATCTCGTGCGTTGAATTTTGTTTTGATATTACTTTAGTATGCAAAATACTTATTGAGATAGTGAATTTTACGATAGTTTAAATACTACGGGATTAAAAACTTTTTTGTAGTTTACATGAAATGGTACACTTCTAACTTTCGGGTCGGTTGCTTTTTATTCCTCAAGGTCATTCAGAGGAATTGTGAACGTGGCGTGTACTTTGAGTCATATCTGGTGCTGGTTGATGCATCTACAGGGCTTGAATTCAACCGGGCTTTCCGGCCTTTGTTTGTTTCAGGTCGGTCAGGCAAATCCTCACGGATCGTTGTCCACTTGCGTACTTCAAAACAATGTACTATGACTGACCTCTGATTTCCTTCGTCTGGTGACCAGGGTGCGCGTACACGTCTTATGTGGTCCCCCCTCGCTAACAGGTGGGCCAGTATTTCAAGTTTTGCGCTCTGCTCCAAGCGGCCACTCACCCAAGGTAGCTCAACCTGCTCCGTTGTGTCGTGCAACTAAGGCCATTGAAAATTCAGTTCTATGCTGTTGTTTCTAGTATCATTTCATGCCAGTATTTCGTTAAACCACGAGCTCTTTGGTGACTGTGCCCCTAGGGTCGACGTATTCCTTTGTATTATGAGGCATATCGAAATCATGTCAAGATTCTTCCCTTGCACTGCAGTACTCGACGGCTTTAGTGATACGTGTGTTCAGGCGTTGCTATTTCCGTGTGACTTCTCTGGCGCCGTAGCATCCGTTGTACAGGGATGTGTGAAAATCTTGCCGCTGACCTTATTGCCCCTATTTTTTGTCATACTACTGTTAATTTTCCATTACTGACTTAATT
The DNA here is from genome assembly GCA_008360955.1 of Fasciolopsis buskii. Taxonomy (NCBI): domain Eukaryota; kingdom Metazoa; phylum Platyhelminthes; class Trematoda; order Plagiorchiida; family Fasciolidae; genus Fasciolopsis; species Fasciolopsis buskii. The sequence goes on from LUCM01010403.1 coordinate 74,068, forward strand.
TCTAGCTTCCACTATGGAACCTCACCAAATTGTTTTATCCTACCACTGATTGGATTAACGTGCGCCCTTTTGTTGGAAGTGTTACATTTTCACTCCGGCTCCCGTGGCCTCATCAACTTAAAGGATTTGTTTTCATTGTGAGCATTATTTGCCGCTATTCACGGTCGGATTTAGTCCTATTCAAACACTCCTGAAACTTATCCTCGATTGGACTTAAGTACGCACGGACATTAAGGATCTCCTACCGAACCGATGAAGACGCATTCGTCCCGATTGACAGAATGGTCTGGAATGCGCCTCGCCAGCCAAAATCCCTGTTCCATCTCAAACGCTATATCTGCGCAAAACTACGGGATCCATTTCAGTCCTCCCTCTCGGAAACATGTTCATACTTGTTTGACTTGCATTCAGAATTATTACTAATTATCCCAGTTATTCCGTCCTAAACTATATGCTCCAATTTCAACCAATGATCGTTATCTGTTACTTATAAAACTCAAAGGTTTTTCCCGGATAGCTTTCAAATCTTTCAAGGAGTCTAACCAAATCAAAGCACGACTACGTTGTTTTTCGGAGGGAAACCTTATTTTCCTTCACAGGTTTCCTTTCCTTTCAAGTTTGTGGCTTTCTTTTTAATTTCTAAGTAGCAATATCAACTGTTTTATAGATACACTCAATCTGATTTCCAATGTGTTGTCCCTTAGAAACACTTTTTCTCCGTAACGGCCGTATTGCTTCACCAACTATGAAGGCCTTAGGGAAAGGGAAGGAACAAATCCATAAATTACGGGATCCCCAGAAACTAAGTTCCTTTTCTACTTAATACCAAAGGAGGTAAAACGAATCGACTAGTCGTATGCAAACCAATTATCGATTGGCTGTAACAGCAGACGCCTCTTGCAAAGAATTCGGCTTTTGTGTGGAAAGAAAACAAATCTGTAGGCCGTACTGCAGATGTAGAAAGCATCAACCGAGCGTCTATTATTTATTTATCCATCTAATGATACTGCAGTTTAATAATTCCTGGAGGAATGAGCTAGTGTAACACCCTTTTACATAGAAGGAATGTTCAAACTCACTCACTCGATCAAAATAACCACAAGTATAGCACTTTTAGTAGGTCTTCACTTCTCCTTAAGTACGATGCCCATCCCAAAATATTCCTGCCAATCCTTTTCATCCCATCGCTCTTACATCATTAGATCTTAAACTAGTAGAACAAGCCGTTCTTCCTCTTTCAGCTTTTGTACAAACCAAACAGGTTCAATGTGGATATTGTGGCTTCCCTGATTCACAACATCACCAAATACTTGGATGCATTCATCAGAACTGTCCAATGTGGTTTCTTAGATTTTTCGCCTGCATTCTACTTAATTTCACGGTCTTTACTTCTTCGCAAACTAGGACAGTTCAGCTGTCCCAACAACCTCATGGCATTGGCTATCAGACTACATCACCAACAGGACTCAATGCATAAGACTTGGAAGAAATAAATCTAACCTTTGGTAAATAATTCTGAACACCTTCAAGGATCTATCTATTGGCCTTATTTGTTTTAAACGTACATCAGCGACCTACATGCTAGTCCCCCTAGTCAATTATTCGAGCACGCTAATGATGTTGCTCTGTGGCAGTCTATATCTGGAACTGAATATTTTCTGAGCATTTCCAACAATTGGTCCCTCGTTCAGGATTCATCTCTTTGCTCTGGCTTAAATTTTAACTTGTCTTAGTGCGTTGAATGCTTGGTTACTTCTTTTCGGTCTGTTCCCCCGGCTGACCCTTCTTTCGTTGTCACAGAACCACTCACTAAGGTAGATTCCGTAAACCACTTAGGAATTACTACTGATAAAAATTTAAGATGGTTCTCTCACATTTCCAGTTATGTAAAAAATCTTAGAAGGCGATCATTTTACGTCAGAATACTGCGGCGTTTCCAGGTTAAACAAAACGCTATCTCCCTATTTGTTTACCAGAAAGTTTTACCCACTCTCCGACGTTGTACCCTGTCAATTACGCTAGGTTACTAAAGAAAAACTTCAGAATCCTTCGTCGTGGTTTTTCAGTCATTAGTGGCGCGTCTTACACGCAACTGAAAGAACTCCGCACTAAACTGTGTGACATGCATCTGTCTGCGTGGGAAAAATATCCACAAAATTCTTTTGGATCCGTCTCATCCCTTAGACCGTGACGTTTTTAAATGCCGTTCTCACAACAGGAGACGCTCTGCCTCCAGCTCCATACCGTTTCACGTAAATTTCTATAGGAACTCCGTTGTTCCCTGCCTAGCCCGAATCCTCACTAATCGAGAGAAGACCATGACTGATTTCCTACAAAATCTCTTGTGAATTTCAAATGTTTATTCTTCACTACGCTTTTGCCAACTCTATATTGAGACAAGGTGGCGAACGCATCCTTTTTACTAAAACACGGATACGCGCGCAAAATTCCAAGCAGTACAATACAATGCAATCAATGGTACTCATTTCGTCTCATCCAAGTACCGTTCCATGTGCAGCAAGCACTCAGCGTTTGTCGAACCGCTTGACCGGGGCCGCATTGCTTTCACCCTCTGTTCAGCTCCTGTCGAGGTGCACACTTTCATTTCATTGCAGCAGTGTTTACAATAATATTACCTCTTTTTTTCCGGATTCTTTTCTTGGTCCTGGAAGAATCCACTTTGTTTCACTAATGACACATTTTTGGTACTGTACACTACTTTAGTTGGACAATCGGGCTAAACCTGTCACTGAAATCTGAATAATACTGACTTTGACTTGATTTGGTATATGTAGTGCACATACCGAGAAGCATCTCCAGAATGAAAGCTTAAACAAGGGTATAACATTAAACAGAAAGCTAACGCTTAGTCATACCGGAGGTCTTCCAGCTCGACCAATCATCTGTGCTAACTGTGTTGCACTATATCCACGCAGACTTCCGTTGACCAGCTGCTCGGTGTTCTTTATCACAACCAAGTGGGCTGGTAGATTCAGTCCCATAGCCAACGTACTGGTTGAAGCTAAGAATGATATCAGAGACAGTAATCTGACAGCGAATCGGACGTACCCAAAACTGGCAGACATCCAATGGTGAAAGCTGTTTCCACGATTTCGCGATCTTCTGCCGCCAATCCAGCATGATGGTAGCCCACACCACCTTCAAAACATTCTGAATTTCGGAATCCAAAAGGGAAAACAGATGACGCAGTACACACTTTTGACAGTCAAAAAAGGCATGAAATTCGGTTTTTTAATAAAACCCCGGTTAGTTAAATACCTTTACTACCAGATCGTACAAGGGTACACAAGTATTTTCGTCATTATTTCCCATCAGTTTTTTTACTTTTTCTCCGCACATAAAGCTACCTTTTCATGTTTCACCTCTTATGACCAAATCTGCAATTAAGACAGATGAAACGAAATCAGGGGGATTCAATATCATCATCCGATTCACTGTTATTACCCAAGTTACTATCACGGGCATTTTAACCAATAATTTGTTTCCGACTTCAGCGGTCGCGTTTGCCACTTTAGAAATAACGCGGAGACGATTACACAAATATACAATAAACGCTGTTTTCCGGTAGACGGGTTCTCTGTTACCCTTCATTTACGTTGGCCTTGTAAAGAATGATCGATATTAGTCGGTACTACGTTTGAATTGGTTGCCAGTTAACGAACCGCTTGTCTCCACTGTGTATTTAGGTGAGCAGTTGAATTGAAGGTGTCAGTAAATGATAAATCGATTCTCAGCACAGTCGCTGTTCTGACCTACCAGCCCACAGGTTAAACAAAATCTCACGACCTCTTCCGGAAATGTACAACTCAATGAACCACACCACAGCCAAGTGACTGCTGAATGTCTCGGGGCTGATTAGACTGGCAGTGTGCATGTGTGCAGACGTGCAAGGTAAGCGTTACAAATGAAGCTGAGACTGAAATTGGTTTCCCCTTAGAAAGTCTATTAAGACTGTGCTTCTCCTTAACTCCGAATCTCCGATTTAAGCCCAACGAATAGGTCAACGGTCACTGGGACGAAATGACAATAGTATCGTCAATTTGTTCACTACTATCTGCCGCTTTTATGACAAAGATAACGATCCACTGCGGTCATCACTTAATGAACGTTCGCTGATAAAATTGTGTGCAGGAGATAAAGCAGCATATAGAAATCAGCTGCTGATTTTGTTAGTCGCGGTGCATCCACATGTGTTTCAGACAGAATTCAAGTTAACCGTTTCCATCATTTTCCTGAAAGCTCCACTGACTCGTAGATAAGGTATTCCAATAAACCAGTCAGTTTATAAAAAAACTATTCCTGGAGCTCTGATCTCTGAGCTTGCCGTTTGGATCGCAAACATTTGCTATCTGAACGCCAAAGTCAATCATCAAACAAATCCATTTTTGCAGCCTCGCATTAGTGACCAATAAGCATCTAGGATGCACCAGAAAAAGAATTGCTTACGGAGAAATTTTATGACGGAAATGAATAGCCCAAAAGTCTAGTTGACCAAAAGGTAAAGGAGGACCTGGAAAAATCAGAGAAGCAAACGATGACTGGGAATTCAATATATCTTGGCACTTACAGATGACAAACTGACAGAGGTAATGCAATGATTTCCATAAGCCACTTTACTCAGTCCCACTTTCTCGAACTTAAATGACGAGATTATGCCCTTGAGTGAAGTTTTCACTAGTTCTCTGAACCCATTGCAAAACCCAGCGAATCCAATAATATTCACGGAATCGACAAGGAAAATAGGAGGTTAACTGATCGCAAATTGCTGTTTAGAATGTGTTAGTGTTGGTCATTTCACCTGACTTAAGACCTGGTTCAAAGAACCAACAAAAAGCTTTACCTGAAATCAGAAAGGCATAGTTTACGACTTCTGTTAGTACACAATTCAGTGACATTTCCAGGCCGCAATCATGCTGCCTCCTATTTTGTTTACGGATCTACTTGTGCCTATGGAAGAATGTAAGCTAATCTCATCCCCGAACAGTACATGGCGAGATTCAGGAAAGGATGAGGTGGATCTATTACTACACGATCCTTTCGCTCCTAGACGAGATGAACCACACGGCGAGTTTGACCGAACCATCCTCCTCCATCTGTACAGATTCTGAGGTCGGCTATTTTGGACAGCATAATATCTAGTTCTGATCATATCATAAAAGACTGCCTTTGGTCTCTGCAACCGCTGATGTGTCTTGTCTGGATCACCACCAGGTCTCAGTCAAATAGGTGGTTAGCGCACGAAGTCCACCCACATTCAGCTTTCACTTAAACCGGCGAACGCTATAGTCCCAGTTATTCCTTTCCCTCATTTCACCTCTTATTTTTATTCGACTGTACTGTTGAACTGACTTGTGTATGAGTCACTCAGAACGACCCTATTCATCTCTTTCTGACCTTCTATGAAAATTTAGAAAACTCAAACAATATATATATTTACCATCGCACTTTGTTTATACCGCCAATATGTTTTGTTTATTCATAAAATAAGACAAATCGCAAAAAGGCGGCAAAATTCTCAAAGTAATGAACAGTAGTATATTTGCAGTAACTGGATGACCAACCTTTCAGATTTGTTTCTTTTATGGAACCGGCAAGTGCCATTCTTTTTTCCTGCAGTTCTTTTGAGGCAACGAACTGATAAGAGTGGATCAAATCGCGAGCCAGCTGTGAAGTATTTCTACGCGTAGTGCAGAACTGTGCACGTAACTGGAACCAAAATGGCATATCTACCACAAGCACTGGTTTGTTTTCTGAATAGGCTTCTAGAATAGTTTTCACTTTGTAATTCAGTGTACTGTCAAATTGAAATATGGTTTGATTTGATCGTCTTGGATAGCCTATCACTAGCTTCTTTACTGGAGTGGGTCTGAATTCGTCTCCAAAACTAAAACCATAAGGTAGATTTGACTGCATTGAGAACGCACTTATAGAAGACTGCTTTGTTTTTGGAAGTCCCTAACCAGATTGCAATCTGTAACGAGGATTTAGCGGAGTTTATACAAAGGTTCTCACATCTTCTGAATTAGACATGGTGGCTGAGACACAGACAAAACGAGTGTTCGCACATGTCTTAATTCTTGTAATCAAAGCCTCCAGTGTCGGCCCTCGATCCAGGTTTCTTATCATATGAATCTACAATTTAGTACCTTGTTGCGAACACAGGTAACAAAATCCTACCTCATCCACAAAACAATACTTTACTGACGACAGAAAGCGCGTACAATTATCCTGACTCTTCAATACTGCATCAAGTTTCTCCTTAAGAAAAATAATGTCGGTTTCTAGTAGGAATGGTACTGACTGGAGTCGTTACGATCAGTGTTCTTGGGTAAATCTCCTGAATATTCAAAGCATCGGCGTCACCCGTGGACAGGATACAGCTAAGTTGAAAGGCGGAAAACTTGGCGCACCATTCCGAATACTTTTGAGTGCATAGTGACTTCAACGGTGCAACTAAAAGACAAATTATATTTACAAATATATATATATATGTATATTTGAGTATAGATATACATATATATATATGCTTGCATGTAAGTCAACTCAAATAACGCTTACCATAAATAATGCAGGAGCTTTCGCCTAATGAATCTTCATCAGATTGACATAAGTACTTCACGATATTCAATTCAAAAACCACTGTTTTTCCACAACCGGTAGGGGCGCATACAACCAATGAATTAGAGTTATGAAAAATCTGATTTTGCTAAGGTTAAGATTGTTATACCTCTTGACACAATGCAGACTGAAAGCTATTCAGTTTCTTATAGTTCAAAGCTGATTTATATTTTTCTGGCACAAATGTGTCCAGAAAAGAAATTTGCCGTTCTTGATTCATTGTCGTCAACCTAAAATGTACGGAAAATTAAAACCACCAACTTTCCAACGTTCAGAAAAATTTTACATAACTAAACAACGTCATTCTTGTTTGTCATCAAAATCTGAAAACACATTGTGTTTGACTAACTAGCATTTTAATTAAATTGTCCCATAAAAAGACTGAGATCGCTAAAAGACTATGGTAAGTTGACTGATGCATGGATATATCTTAAAATGCTATAGTTTACCGCTTGATGTAATCTGGACGCTTCATTCACCAAATCTCCGTGATTCGACTTAGGCCGCGTTGGAAGCCGAAGCTTTTAGCCCTCTAGATGCCATTGCTTTCATTGTCACACTTTTTAGCATTCATTTCCAGTCGGCTCCTTATCAAAGATTTAATTCTTCACAAGACAACAGTGATTGGAAGGGTAGATTTGTTGTTTTTACGTTAACTCACAAGATCCGCTGAGAGCCTACGCACACCTTCACTATTATTTTCAGGAATACAGTTGCCGTCTGGCTTATATGGTGCCTTAGAGCTTCAGAGGTTACTATGCAGTTTCAGGGCTTAGTTCAAGGAAAGTCATTTGAAATGAGAAATTGTAAGGTGAAACTGGAGATCTAGAAGCCTAAGTCCAAAATGGCCGGTTAATTAGGCTTGTACATGACTTTCCTAACTTGGCAACTGAGTTTGACGTAGGGTGACGGGCAGCCCAAACTTTCGTCCGACTAGTAGACTGCGATTATCTAATTGGATTGACACAACAGGCTTGGCACATGCGATTGGAATCAATCATGGTGTCATTTCTGGAAGTATTTTCTTGACAGTCTCCCACTCCAAGTGGTTGTTCCGAACTCAGTCTTCAAGCGACGGTTATTCCGACGTCATTACAATTGGGGGTAGGAATGCTTTTCAAAAGACAGTTTCTTTTATCTCCATAGAACTCGTTACTAAACGTTGAACTTCATAGCCCTCCCTGCGAATCAAGCAAGGACTTTCAACTGCCTCCGAATCATTGTATTTTGTTGATTAGTAGATTGTAAATATAGGGTGGTATCGACGGCCAATGAGCGCAGTGTTAGCCCCAACTGATCTTGATTCCAGAAAGAGGCGGTTCAACCTGTTACTTATCTCTAAAATGAAGGTAATCCTTTCACTGCGTCCTCATTTCAGTGCAGGGCAATAAGTGCTATTTTATCAAAAGCTGATTATTGATCACTTACGTAAAAACGTTACCTCATATTGAGTGCTTCATTTTCTGGGTTCGAGTTTGGTGTTACTGACTTAAGAAGATAGTGTTTCCTACTAATTGCGGCCTAAACTTTTCCAGTAAGCGCAACTTAATTGCGGATTCAACCGTAATTTAGTGTACACAGCATAACTCAGAGGATATAAGCAGCCGTATTTGGAGTTGGGTTATTATGCTTGCGAAGTGTGACATGAAGATCAGACAAATGTAGAATTGGCCCAAATCTAGGAAGTATTCGATGAAAACCTACGCATTTCTGCGGACCTGAGGGACCGTGCCGGAGGGTGCTAAGATATTTCGCGAAAGAAGCACCGACTGCTTGCCCAAGTAACAGATATATTGTTTTCAAAACTGTCGTAAACCGGATCTTGCCCAGTGTAGAACTCTAAAGGATGGGAAAATGGGCGTTTCGAGTGAAGAGAATATGGAAGTTGGATGCGTGTGCCACCTTTGCCAGGACTACCGATTACAACGAATTTCAGAATACAGTTCAAAAAAAGATGTAACCGGTTGGTTAGAATAGCCAGTCACGGAGTTTTCAGTGTTTAAGGTGAAGCCAAACACTCCTACATTATACTACTCCAAGTGTTGCGATATCCTCGCATGGTTCTGCGTACACCGACGACCTCCACAACGATTTTGAGTCCATTCACCGATATCTTTGTAGTAAAACTTGAGCATGCCCTACTACAAGCATTGATCAGACACTTTGTACTCTACAAACGCTATGTCGACGATATCATTTGCTTGGTAGATGAAAATGTCGACAACACACACATGCTGCCCACATTCAACAAGGCCCATCGGAATATCCAATTCACATTAGACAAGGAAGAAAACGACAGGATATCACACGTGGATGTTTGCCTATGTTGTCGGGTGGATGGCTCCGTACAGTTGTCCGTACACAGGAATGCTACTTAGCAGTTTTTTCCAGCTTAAAGTAAAGCGAGGGCTTCTTTTCCTAAAGAATGTGTCTCGGCAGAACGGCTATCCTGAACGTTTCGTTGAGAAAACCTTAGGACAATTTGAAGAAAGACTTAAGAAGGCAAGTGTAGAAGATAAAACACTGTACATTAGTTCGCCTTTTATGGGTGACATTCCAGCGGACCTCATCTATCACAGATTGTCCGAAGCTGTCGATAAGACGTTCCTTGCAGTAAAACTGCAAATCCTGTTTACATTAAAGTCACTCGTGTAGTCACGCCTAAAAGAGTGAGCCGGGTTCTATGGCCTCATTCTGTGTATACTCATTCGCCTGTTCCTGTGGGACAGTATACATACAGACGCCTATCCGAACAGGTCAGCGAACAACACCCGGCTTGGTTAAACACAGGAATGATTAAACCTACCAGCAGTGTTGTGTTCACACGTGGCTGATTCCAATCACGTAGTGAATGTTACTGAAGTGTTCAGAATAATCCACAAAGTCCGGAGTAGATTATCAAGACTGGTGAAGTCCCGGGTCTTGTCTACAGCTGAGGCCGTATGTCAATACGATCCGCCGTTGTGTGCCCAAAAGCAGTTCGTGCAAACACTGAAGCTACTCTGGCCCACTCGGCACTCCGAAAACCTAACGAATCTCTTACATACCCAGATGATGGGTGTGAATCGCATCCCCCAACCTATAATTTCGACCATCACTTGATTCACACACACATACACACATACAACAGTGGACATATTTCGACTACGGGAACTGTAACCCATCGTCCTCCTCTCATTTTTAGTGAACCATATATAAAGTTATGTATTGGCATGATTACAAATAACTGAAAACGTTTTGTTCGTCACACAGTGTTGTTTCTCAATCCACAGTAAGTCTCTGAAGCTGATCGTAATAAAGCTCAGAATTCAACACTCTTCTAATTATCCAAGAAAATATGCTGTTGATATATGTGCACATATTCACTATTAACTTAGTGCTATCGGAATCAACGGGTAGTACAGAAGCACTTAATGGAACGGGGTGAGACGAAGAATTACTATTTTCCTTAATTTTTCGACATGATTTGGGCCATTGTTCAACCACGGAATTATTCAATGAAGTCTAAAAATCGGTTGTCAAATTTATCTTTTCATTCCCCCTAGGTATTAGTTGGTGGAAGCCTGATTTGAACTGCAAGTTTGGTTAAATCACGAACAGGCCTGCATCACAAAGCGTAACCAGTGCCAAGTAAATGGGCTTGATCATGCGGTCTTTATTAACAATCAAACGTTTTTTTCTCGGCAGACAGTAGTTCAAAGAGTAAAAAATATAAAACTTATGAATAAGGGCGCGTATCCATTAGCGTCTTGGATCCATTGCAAATGGGGTAGGGGACAGTACCCGTGATCTTAAAAAGGAAACATGTAGGATCACAATAGATCAAATGTGTTCATAAGACCTGTCTTAAGGTCCTGGTTTTTCTTCCACCACTGCTTAGTCCTGCTTGGTGAAAACAAAAACCAGAGCATATTCACGCAGGGTTAGCCATCGTACAAACCGAACTGAATTGACCACTTGTAACAATACAGGGCTATGCATTACACGATGAAACTGAAAGATGGCTAACGTCAACTTTATGATTTGGTAATGAACTAAAAATTAACAAATAATGGCGCAGCCCATTCAAATGTCTAAAGAGAAAGAACTTAAGCTAATGATACGGTATAGGGGTTTAAGCCGCTGGAAGAGAAACATAAATTTTAGGTTTCACGTATATCTTTCACTAATTTAATAACTCTAGACAAAATTATTACTAATGTGGTTCGAAAAAGAGCAAAAGGAGGATCTAATCAGAAGAAGGGAAGTTACATTGTCCGCTGATTTACCACCTTTAAAAATCCTTATTGACATTGTTAAGCTATCTCAAGCCCCCCCCCCTAGGTCAAGCACATCAATATCGTCTTTCACGGCGAAAACGGCTTAGAATGGCCCGATTGCCTAGGGGATGCTGTTATTCAAGTGACTGCTGTAAATCACTTGAAAATCCAGTTTTGGTATGGGTTCGCCAATAACATTGATAAGTACTGGATTTTATCATATGGTTTACAATTCAGTGGGCTACACATAGGTCTCTGCAGTGCAAAATGAGTCAACGCTTACTCGCTTCAGAGAAAATGAAAACCAAACTACTGTCGTTCATCCGTTTTTAATTCTGTCATTTACTGACTAACAGTAAACCCAGTAAAAACACCGAGCTATTAAAAAGTTAGTGGCTTTTGTTTTCTTAACGGAGACACGGAAAAGTTACTAAAATTCTCTGTCGTGCGTTCACGTTATAAGGTGGTATTCTTTCTAAACCGTGACACGTCCAATAAGTCGAACTAGTAAGTAACCACTATAGCTGACTGCATCTGAGACGCAACGGTGACTAGAATAATATCGTCACTAATTATGAGGAAGGTTAGAGGTACGCCGCACTGACATAAATCAACCATGTTATCATTTGTCAGAATAAAAATCCCGTTGTTTAACATTTAAGTTTGATCTTGGGCTTGCCTTTCGGTTAGAGATAATTCATCTTGCAATATCTACGCCCAAATCAAAAGTGAAAACCATGGGAACACTATACAGTAGTTTCATGAGTTGCTAATGGTTCATAGAAGGGATGAGACTGCTGTACAATGCTCTAGTGGTTTTCACTGGTGGCTCAGTTGTGGATGCTACATGATGAATGACAAATGACCAATGAGATCCCTTATACTTCAAATATATTTGGACACTGGTTGCCGTAGCTAACAGCCTGTACTCAGTTGGAGTCACTATTGATATTTCTTTAGAAAAGCCTGATTTCAGGAAAAAATGTTCTTCAACTGCATTGTGAATGATATAATGTTAATAACACGGCTTTTTAGGTAGATGTAATGCGCCAACGTTTCGAATACCATGGGTAGTCTTTCTCAATGCAAGTTTTACCATCAAATAATTGAAGCTACTACTGTTCCTTATACTTCGTTGCGGAAACAATAATTTTTATTTGAAGCGTTTGAAGTATGGTATTCTCACTAAAGTCACCTTAACCAGCACACTGCTGACATTGCTAATACCCGGCAGGTTGGAACTACTAGTCCTTCTTTTTAATTAACCTAATGTCGGTCTGCTTCAGTCCATTTGATCTAAAACACTACACAGTTCACCATGTAACCATTCTTGGGAGTTACCATGATGTTTGATTTTTGTCATGATACTTCTTTCATTGAGCTTGCAATGACAGAAAGTAAGCTGTTTAGCATAAAAGATGACCATACATTTCAACCAGTCCAACAAACCTGGTTACTCGGTTTAATGCTTTTTGTTCGAGGTGTTTCTGTCTATCAAACCTTCCCAATCAATCTTTACATGGTTTACCAAGTTTTACTCTGACGTTCAGTGTCACTTTGTTTCGCTGATTTTAAGCCACCCACGGCAGTGACCCGGGTATCTGAGACCTAAGGTACAGGCGTTAGTGCTGAAAATGTGAAAATTAAGTGTGACGGATAGTCTCTAATACCCCGAAATTTGTTTTGGATGAGGAAAAAGTTATTCAGCCCAATTCATTTTGGACAACTATCAACCTTGCACTAACGTGTTCTGGCATTGGTTGCGACCAAACAGAGCTACCCGCCCAAATAAAATAAAGACCGGGGAATAATGAAAGACCGACTGCAAAACAATAAGCTTGAGAATCACACATTAGAAGGAAGACTTTGAATGCGAGAACACCACAGATGGAAAACTGAGCCATATCACCTATTGTCTGGAACCATAGACCCAATCCGATAGTTTAACAGTACCTACACCAGTCATTCCACTGGTTGAAGCCTACAAGTTCATTCAGACCAAAGACAGGAATGTTACCACACTGCTTTTCTGTCAGATGAATTCTCCCAAATAATTCGAAACCCAATGGATTCAAATGCAACAAAGATCGGGCCTACAAATGGTACACTTAAAGTCACCGTGAGTCGGAAGAAGAAACCCGAGGCCCTAAGTATGGAAGCAACGCAGCCAAAGTCAGATGATGTGAACATAAATGGACATTAGATGGATAAGACAGAAGGGAATGAAGTGGTAAGTAATTCATAGCTAACTGCCGTAAAGAAACTTTAGCCAGTCAGAGGCCGAAGTCAATCTCGTAAATTAAACAGCGGGATTTTTACGTGACAATGACAGAAGATTGGTTCTGGTTTGACGTAAATAAAGAGACCAAAACGAAGACTATACCCCCCTCCACTTTCGGACAGTCTCTGAAATTTTCAGAACAGATAAATGCGGATTCATTAGTGAATACCGCTCTGGATGGCAGTGGATCACATTTTTGTCTGCAGTGTAGTGCTTCTTGGAATACTAAGAAATAATTGATAAGAATTAAACTCAGAATGAAACGTCGGTGCTTCTTCGGACATCCCGTCCAAAAGCAGCACGAAGGGGAGTACAATAGATGAGCATGGAACGGCTAAAAGCAGACCATGGGTATGGTTTGCCAGTGTCTGCAACCTTTAGGGAAAATAAGAAGTACCGGACACTACGGTTGCACGATTTTATATCGTTGCTATCATGGGAACATGGGACAATAGCAAAAGAGAGAAAACAGGCATAATAAGTAACAAAAGGTAATGATAAGACAAGAGATAACTAAACTTCTACACCAATCACTCGGGGACTGTGAGGCTTCGTTAATATCGCACCCTGAAGAATTCTAGTCAACAAAAACATATTGTCGTAAATTTTATTAAAGTGCTGGTCATAGTATGCTTTGACAAGACCTCCAAGTTATGGGCTGAAGAAGATACCGAGCAGCTGGGACTAAATAACTCGCCGTATTGAAGGGCTTCAATTTTCAGTACACGAACTGGAAGAACGGAGGCGCCTTGAGAAAAACTTCAGACTAGGCTGTCTTTTAGTGGTCCCACTGACATTATGTGAATTAGCATGTCATCCCGGTTACTTGATTCATGGTAGGACAGCATGCTGGATACTGGATCTGATGACCACCAGGTAACAAGTGCCAAAATATCTGATCAAGCTGGGGACTTGTTGTAGATGGTGACCAGTCCAGCGCATTTCGGTGTCACAGAGTTTAGTTCTGTTGTTAGCTTTCTAAGAAGACCTATGCTTTCCCAGATAATTTGAAGTTATTTTAAATAGCTTAAATATCTCGCGGTTGAATATATTAATGTGGCCTCAAAATGATTCAGAAAATCTCACTGTCGACCAAGACTATTCCACAAATCTATGTGAACGATAGAGCTTGCTTGACTTATGACCTGTATTGGTGGGTCACAATAAATTCGCGGTTGTGTTCTGTGTTGGTCTCCTTCCTTTCGCTAATGAGTTGGGCTAGTTGTTCGAATTCAATCCATTGTTTCTGTGTGAATACCCACTCAAGGTAGCATCTGGTTTGTTTCATTTCATTGTACCAAGCCGGTATTATTGTGTCTCTAGCCTTGGTATGTGTTAGTGTCCTGTTAGGCTGCAAGCTTGGGCTATTGTACTATTGTGTGACGTCTAGTACTTCAGTATTGTGCGTTGATCAGCTCAATTGAGAAACACAACAGGAGTTACCAATAAGGAGTTAATCATGCCGAAAGAAGGAATCACTACCGCTAAGTTCGCCAGTAAAGATTTGACCACTATATTGTATAATAAAAATAAAACAAGCAACAACTATTCGTGAGGGAAAATGGGTAGCGTATGAAATACATCGTACTTGTTAGACACGGAGCAGTTGTGGGCGAGCGTACGTGAGGAATCAAGCTCCTCAAGCGGGAAAGAAGCACCCGCACCACCCTAGCTTATCAAGGTACTACTCCTGCGTGCGGTCAAACAAAACAACCAGAGACTATTTACATGTACTAGAAAGGACAACCTAACTTCTGACGGAAATGGACAAAGCTGCTTTCGCGCTAAATATCCAAGGATATATTCTTCTGGCTGGTACTGAAGGAACCCTGACAATTTCACAGAGCTCAGAATTACCAGGACCCCTTTAAAGGGACCAAAAGATCCGAAAAGACTTGATCGTGTCAAATAAATGGGAAAATCCTGGCAGGGTTGTCTTGTATGGCTTATCGAAAAGTGAAATTAAACTCCTAGAATTTAGACTCCGAATTTGCTAAGTATATTGGTTCACTTAGCGGCGATGCACAGTTCAATGCGCGTTGGAACGGTTGGCGACCAAGG
>LUCM01010403.1:89317-129314 GCA_008360955.1 Fasciolopsis buskii
AATATATTAATGTGGCCTCAAAATGATTCAGAAAATCTCACTGTCGACCAAGACTATTCCACAAATCTATGTGAACGATAGAGCTTGCTTGACTTATGACCTGTATTGGTGGGTCACAATAAATTCGCGGTTGTGTTCTGTGTTGGTCTCCTTCCTTTCGCTAATGAGTTGGGCTAGTTGTTCGAATTCAATCCATTGTTTCTGTGTGAATACCCACTCAAGGTAGCATCTGGTTTGTTTCATTTCATTGTACCAAGCCGGTATTATTGTGTCTCTAGCCTTGGTATGTGTTAGTGTCCTGTTAGGCTGCAAGCTTGGGCTATTGTACTATTGTGTGACGTCTAGTACTTCAGTATTGTGCGTTGATCAGCTCAATTGAGAAACACAACAGGAGTTACCAATAAGGAGTTAATCATGCCGAAAGAAGGAATCACTACCGCTAAGTTCGCCAGTAAAGATTTGACCACTATATTGTATAATAAAAATAAAACAAGCAACAACTATTCGTGAGGGAAAATGGGTAGCGTATGAAATACATCGTACTTGTTAGACACGGAGCAGTTGTGGGCGAGCGTACGTGAGGAATCAAGCTCCTCAAGCGGGAAAGAAGCACCCGCACCACCCTAGCTTATCAAGGTACTACTCCTGCGTGCGGTCAAACAAAACAACCAGAGACTATTTACATGTACTAGAAAGGACAACCTAACTTCTGACGGAAATGGACAAAGCTGCTTTCGCGCTAAATATCCAAGGATATATTCTTCTGGCTGGTACTGAAGGAACCCTGACAATTTCACAGAGCTCAGAATTACCAGGACCCCTTTAAAGGGACCAAAAGATCCGAAAAGACTTGATCGTGTCAAATAAATGGGAAAATCCTGGCAGGGTTGTCTTGTATGGCTTATCGAAAAGTGAAATTAAACTCCTAGAATTTAGACTCCGAATTTGCTAAGTATATTGGTTCACTTAGCGGCGATGCACAGTTCAATGCGCGTTGGAACGGTTGGCGACCAAGGTGCCCCAATAACGTATGCCCTTTGCGCCGTCAGGGTTCAAAGTAGTTATTCAAGATTGATGAATGCATGGAGTATTCAATCACTTTAAATACTTCTCAAGCTTGATTACAACCTGTTCATGTGTTGGCGAGGGAATGGAATTTGGAATTGCGAAATCCAAAGCAGCTTTCGGGGACCTGCGACGCTTGTGATACCGGCTATATATCAAGGGAAGGGTATACAATGTCCCAGTTCGTAGCGCTTTTCCTTACGGTTGCAACGCTTGAACTTTCCGCATTCAGTAGGCTCCGCAACTTACCGTATTCCACCACTGATGTCTCCGAAGTATTGTTTAAGCCTGGTGGGACCAGCAGATGAGCAAAATCGAGGTGCACCCTCGTGCATACGGTGCAAACAGTGTTTCGTTGACTGAAATAATCGGTCTGCATTGCCTTCGGTTGTTTGCTTAAGTCTGCATTATCCGCCATTTCGTGCTCTTCGTATGTGCTGAGCAAGACTAGAAGGAGATATGTGACGGTTAGGCTGTCAGCAGATATGAATAAGCCGGCTTTGCTTTTTGCGTCGGTTGTTGTTTCCCACCTTCTTAGTTGGGGTACAACAGATGATGATTGTGTTTGGTTAGAGAGACGGCAAGACAAGGAAGAATCCGGTGGCGTAAATGCTATGTGGCTCATTTGTAGAGTTATCGTTTCACAAAGCAAACGTAACCCTGCTAAAAACGTCCAAAAATTGCATCCACTGGAAGGAAAGGAAAGAACACTTTCTTGCTCGCGTGGCTCTTGCAAATTCGTTGCCTTTTATCCTGTGTATCGCCAGTTTGTGAGAAGCGTTTTGTCGTTTTCATAGTCAAATGACACCTCTTTTGCTTTTGCAACTTATTTAATTCCAGCGGCTTGTTCTTAGTTTCCTTCCATGCTGTCATCAATCGAAGACATTCAGTAGACTGGGCAGTCAATTTAAACTTGCGATGAATTGAGGCCAAACACACAAGACAATAGCTGAATTAGACTAAGAAACAAGAAACTGCTATCAAATTCGGAGAGGTTTAAGTTTAGCTCTGAGCTCCTCTTGACGTTTTAACTTATTCTGATTTATCTTTTATATTGACTTGGGCATTTGTGACCACCCAAGCAGCAGATTGCCGCCAATTTTTCCCAAAATCTTCCTTGAAATGATGCTTTTAATTTTAATCTCTTCATTACTCAGAGTGGATTCCTCGTACAAGAAATGACAAATGATTTTCAAGTATATAAAAATCCCTAAACATGCTACTAAATGCCGATGAAATCTAGCATTTTTTAAACTGTGTATTTCCCTCGACGTATACAACGTGTTTTTCATACGTGATTTCACTTGATTTCTTGATAAGTTCGACAGTTTTGCAAACATTTCAAGTTTTTCTGAGAGGTACATCACTTTGAACTTTCACAAATGCCACTAGGTCACACTCCTCTTGTTTAATTATTTCTTCGTAGAGAGCTGAATTCGGTCACGCGCTTTTAAATTTTGCTACATGCAGCGAGTAATGTTTGATGTTTTTCTGTCGTTGCACCATTTTTGGTCTTGATTACGGTTAGCGACTAGGTTTTGCAAACATAGAATAACAGCCTTCTGTTGGAATTAGTTAAGGTGAATCCTTCCCGATTCTTCTGTGGCTGTTCTCTAATAGCTTTCTTGAGACGTTGTTCTCTTACACGCCAAAGGTTAAGTATTGCTATGGTGGGTCCGTGCAAGGAGGTCTAGCGATGAGGTACACGGTGACGGTTATGTTGCCAGTTGGGAATTCACGTACAAATTTGTCGGCAGATCCGTTGGACACCGTCGTCGTTTGCACGGGTTTTTATTCGGATCTCAGCTTCTTGGTCGACGGGGAGGCAAAAATAACCATAATTTTCAAAGAAAAGATAAGTGTGAGCAGAAACTGGCTACGTTGGACTTAACATTTGATTAACCGTTGGCAGCAATTGGCAGTCAGACATATATGTTTATTAAAAGTTGGGGATGAACCGGAAAGTGAAGTGGAGAGGACCAATAGAGACGATTTGGATTCTTCATTTCTTGAGGGTAACGGATCACCTCTTAGTACGATAGCACGTAATAAAGTGCCAAATAAACTAGAAATGTTGCAGTATAATATGATAGAGAATTCAAAAAGACAGCCAGTAAATCAAAACCTGAAAGTCTGCAGAAAGTTGCGCCGGAATGTATTCTAAATTTGCAAGAAAGACTGTTGTTTTGATCTGTTGCTGGGCAGGCTGTCACCCACCCTGTAGTGTAAACTAGGAAGCTGCTAAGCATCTTTCTACCCGTGTAGCTAGATATACCAGTAGATCCATATGGTACACCTAAGCCAGTATTGTCCGGAGGAGACTATGTGCAAGTTGTTCTGGAAGCGGGCGTTTGCTGTGGATTAAGAGTCAGTGTAAAACCTTGCGACTGAAGCACATCTCAGAATAAATGAACTTCCATTGTACAGCGGAGTATTCGTGCGACTAAAGTGACCAAGGCTTCAGGTGTCTATTGTTGGGATTTACTGTGGGATGCGGAAACCGGCATACGCTGATGTTTAGTTTCAGGATATTATCAATGGACTGAGATCACTGCTACAGAAAAATTTACTGCTGAGGCGCTTGGGAGTTTGATCACGTAGTGCAATAGCTGGTGCTCCAGCTAAGACATTTATTAAGCAACTTATGTATTACACTGGTTGTCTTATTCGTACTCCCAGTGTACTGTACCTAGGGTTAGTCAACACTGTCGGCTTGTTTTTATATGCGACACTGGTAACATGGAGAACCGATAATGGGACTTCACGTGCCGTAATAATGCGCAAGTCACACCGGCACATTTCCGTTTGTCGAGCTACTCATCGACACAGTTAAGGCTTTTTGTATAATTGTATGCATATGTCGTGTTTGGGTGTAACGAAACCATTGATAGCTTACTGACTGACGGTGTATTTTGAACAGAGACCGCTTCCCGGCTTCGGTATTATGAGCGTACTCGATGACTACCTGTCCAGCATAAAGAAATTTGTCCCGTATGACTTCTTAAGGAAGTTCAGTATTACTTAAGAAATTGAATGATAAAAGGCGGCTGAATTTCGACAGCTTTTTTGCACATGGGACCCATGGTCATAAGAGACGCTCTTCCTGAAGATCAGAGCGACATGTTTCCAGCTTTCTCGTTGGGCATATACTGTGCAGCCCTAGAGTGTTTTTCTTTAACCTGGGTCACAAATATCATCACTGCAGAACCACAATGCAGCGTCTCATTGACCGGTATTTCAGCTGCTGTCGGGTTCAAGGCACATAGAAATATAGATACAAATTTGTGGTGATGTTTGTGAAATTGGAGCAAGGAAGTCACAGGGCAACGCGTCACCAGCAAGCAAGTGTTGGCAGAGCAGATATTTCATGCATAATTTAACCGCAGTTACACCGTCATTTGTCTTTTGAAGTCACTGCGCTTTTTGTTGCTTTCTTTGATGCCAGAGTTTTTAAGTCTATTTAGGTGTTATTTCATTGGCGCCATGGTTGCGCGCTGTTTTACAGCTATTAGTTTGCTGCTTTATAAAGAACTTGAACCACAGATGTCAGACCAAAGCAGTTCGAACTACTTTTCTGGGGCTTTCAGCACTTTTGATACCCTGCTAGTACGGTCTGTGCATGCCGCTGTGCCAAATGTTTGGAACAGCCAAATTTTTGCAGCAAAATTCTGATTGGCCCAGTACAACTTTGCCAACCAATGAGTGTGCAGTCGGCAGTTGATACCTGTGCTCATTGCACCGGGATTTGTCGCGCTGGTGACTAATTATCTTACCTTAATGCATCAGTGCACAAGAGTGATATAAACACATCGAATTAAAAGCAGCAGTAAAGTAAACAGGAAGAAAGAGGTAGGTTCTCATATCTAGTCCGGCACGATGACCGGATGCGGAATAATGGAATGAGCTATGTAAATTTGCCCATGCGCATTTGACAGTAGTCGAATGCAGTTTTATGCAGGCGTAGTGGCGGGAAGTTATGTTTACAGGAGTATCATTTTCCAGGCTAAATTTAGCTTCGGACATCATGAACTAATTGGCATAATCGCACCTTGGACAGTAAAATGAATCTTCAAGTTTACGTTCTAATATAAATAATGTTATCATTGGTAATCGTAGGCCTGACTTGTGGATAGTTACCATTATAAGTAAATGACAAACTACTTGGGAGTGGACTTCATTAGCATTGCATTCGTTACATTTGAACCTGTTCATTGCAACAGTTGTACCCAAAGACATCTATGCCATGATCAGAATGATATTCATTTATAGATGGACGGTCGGCATGGTTACGGAGAAAGATGTCCCACATTTTTGTTAGTGAACAAACTTTTCTGTCGTATTATAAATTTGGGAGATATAACTGGAAATTCAAATTTCAATTAGCGGAGATGCAGAAAACATTGCAGAGACCAACTTGAGCATCTTCAGAAAAAAATAAGAACAGAACTATGGCTATTTCCCGCTTGTTCTGTAATTCGTTCCACATGAACCTTGCGCAAACTGAAACAACTTCTGTTGACCGCATATCTCCGGTTTAAGCAAGAGTGGAAAGGTCCATTCACATTGCCTCTAGGACGCAAGACTGACCCTGGAATTGGCTCACCAATACTCTAATTGAAGTCATTCAACAAAAACGTCGAATAATGTATTAAACGGTATATTGCAGTATGGTTGTATTTACTTCAAACTATGGGAACCAGTAACGCGATGCCGAAAAATCTCTCAAAGAATCCTATTTTCGTCATCAATGTGCATTACATAGTGCACATTATTATGAAGACGACAAACTGAATGCTACCTATTGCGGTTTGGCCTCTATCCATCAGCCCGGAATTTTCGCTGCAGTGTGGAAAGCGGCTTCCGCTTAATCCTCTCATAGTGAGCAAAAGGTTAACGAAATTTCTTTTATTATTTCAACTGAGAAATGGTGATTGTATTCCGCACAAAACGACTTAAATGTTGTTCTCTTAATGAAGTCTTCTTAATAACCAAACTGGACTAATTTTCTTCTATAGTACACAAAACTGGACATGTGTTTATTTATAGATGGAATCAATTGCATGTAAATAGTTGGAAAAATCTAACTCTGCAGAAAAGAGCTACAAAAATTTGGTAGTGTCCACGTATTCTTATTTCTTGATTATCTAAGGATCCGTAGCGGAAAATGGATTTGTTCCTCCGGATCGCTTGTTTAACCAAAAATTGACCTCCCAGCGCGGTCGCCATTTGCACGTTGCTCACGTAAGCTCCGCCCGCAAGCCCCCGTCAAAATATACTGCTACCACTTTCGGCTATCTGTTCTTTGTACCGATCGAGTTTCTGGGTTGACATTCCTGCTATCGTTCAGAGCCGAGTAAGAGTGACGCACAAGTAGTCACAATGATCAAGGACAAGCAAGCGTAATAATAGGTCCACGTTAGGAAAATCAGTTCTACAGATCTCCAAAGAATATATTAATATATTAATGTGGCCTCAAAATGATTCAGAAAATCTCACTGTCGACCAAGACTATTCCACAAATCTATGTGAACGATAGAGCTTGCTTGACTTATGACCTGTATTGGTGGGTCACAATAAATTCGCGGTTGTGTTCTGTGTTGGTCTCCTTCCTTTCGCTAATGAGTTGGGCTAGTTGTTCGAATTCAATCCATTGTTTCTGTGTNTTAGCGGAGATGCAGAAAACATTGCAGAGACCAACTTGAGCATCTTCAGAAAAAAATAAGAACAGAACTATGGCTATTTCCCGCTTGTTCTGTAATTCGTTCCACATGAACCTTGCGCAAACTGAAACAACTTCTGTTGACCGCATATCTCCGGTTTAAGCAAGAGTGGAAAGGTCCATTCACATTGCCTCTAGGACGCAAGACTGACCCTGGAATTGGCTCACCAATACTCTAATTGAAGTCATTCAACAAAAACGTCGAATAATGTATTAAACGGTATATTGCAGTATGGTTGTATTTACTTCAAACTATGGGAACCAGTAACGCGATGCCGAAAAATCTCTCAAAGAATCCTATTTTCGTCATCAATGTGCATTACATAGTGCACATTATTATGAAGACGACAAACTGAATGCTACCTATTGCGGTTTGGCCTCTATCCATCAGCCCGGAATTTTCGCTGCAGTGTGGAAAGCGGCTTCCGCTTAATCCTCTCATAGTGAGCAAAAGGTTAACGAAATTTCTTTTATTATTTCAACTGAGAAATGGTGATTGTATTCCGCACAAAACGACTTAAATGTTGTTCTCTTAATGAAGTCTTCTTAATAACCAAACTGGACTAATTTTCTTCTATAGTACACAAAACTGGACATGTGTTTATTTATAGATGGAATCAATTGCATGTAAATAGTTGGAAAAATCTAACTCTGCAGAAAAGAGCTACAAAAATTTGGTAGTGTCCACGTATTCTTATTTCTTGATTATCTAAGGATCCGTAGCGGAAAATGGATTTGTTCCTCCGGATCGCTTGTTTAACCAAAAATTGACCTCCCAGCGCGGTCGCCATTTGCACGTTGCTCACGTAAGCTCCGCCCGCAAGCCCCCGTCAAAATATACTGCTACCACTTTCGGCTATCTGTTCTTTGTACCGATCGAGTTTCTGGGTTGACATTCCTGCTATCGTTCAGAGCCGAGTAAGAGTGACGCACAAGTAGTCACAATGATCAAGGACAAGCAAGCGTAATAATAGGTCCACGTTAGGAAAATCAGTTCTACAGATCTCCAAAGAAACCCCGCTAATGAACACAAACTCACTAACTGGAATAAGTTTATATGTATGAATGCAAAATGAGCGACGCATGTTGCTTCTTCCAGCCTTGCCCAGCATCTGCAGAAAGAGCATAAAAATGTAGACGACGGGCAGGCATACGCAATGTGTCTAAGATATCGAAGGCAACACTGAGCAATTATCTCACTTAGAGAACGACTGTCTGCATTCAACACGTGACAGTGCACCTTGTCGTTGCTCACTTGATGTTCCCACCAGACAGTAGCAATGGTTTGGAGACACCTGGAGTTGAAAAAAAGAAAGTTGCAAACATACTCAAAGCGTAAGGGCCAGCTGGTCTGAAGTCTTCCAACTACAATTTGCGGAGCTGTACACGTTTTCCTCAAGGGAAAGACTCTGTCTGGACAATCTGCGTATGATGATGCACCAAATATTTGCAGCTGTGTGTTTTCTGCACATTTTACGCAGGTAAAATCTGATTGGTGCACTTCAACTTCACAAACCAATGAGTCTGAAGTGCCGAGCTGATCCATGTGATCAATACATGAGCGTCTACTTTGTGGGTAACGAATTATCTTCCGCTGATACAATAGTATGCACCCAAGTGGCAGAGTGCCCGTAGTTTCTCTCCGGTGGGAATCCAAAAACAGCTGGGCGCAGAAGGGTGTGTTTATCTTGGCGAAAATATACATAGGCTTTCCTGCAACCGAACGATGGTGCTCATTTTTTGTGGACTGACTCTATTGGATGCGCCACAAAACAAGGCCACTTTGCTCTTCCGGAATCAGATTTCACTTTGCTTGGAAATATCTGTTCGTTGCGGTTAGTCGCTTGACGTGGAGCAGCGCTTGCTACGCTGGTTGGGGTGCCCAAAAGTTTGTCACCAGGGTTAGTGGTGGATATTTTGGTCTTCTGTCGTATTCCTGCGGTAGACTTGCAATTTATTGCATATTCTTCTCGTGCATATATCAACAATAAATTATATAATTTCTTATTGATTGCCCCCGCTCTAGCGGCGGAAACGTTGCAAGTGATCTGAATTTGAGGTCGCACATTAGGAAGTTTTAAAAATAGATTGCGTTAAAAGCCGTTTTGTGGAATACTGTAAGCATGTTACATTTCCTTGTTCACCTGATTTGCACTTTTGCAGCCGCACATCCTCTTTTACACACCACCTTTTCTGTTTAGTGCATAACGTCTGATATGAACAAATGGAAGGGATTTTGCATAAGGAAGAAGCGTTTGAATGTTATGCAGTGTGTTGTCTGCAGGCAGGCAACATTGTAGGAGCACAAGATTCGTTGCCCGCAGTTGGATAGTCGGAGAAATGGAAATATAGCATACACTGCACCTCCAGGATCCTGGGCTTTTATTGCTCTCGAAGAATATCGGGAAACGCCTCGAATCACATCAGGGATCCTACTCAAGTAGCATACGGCCCCGGACCTTAGGCGGTGTTAGTCCGAAAAACGTCCAGTTAAATCCCTTTGAAATCCAGCCCCTTCGGCCACCGAATATGGAGAATTTCCGGAATACATGGGCAACGAAAATGCAGAACGCTTTTTGTTATCATTCCGACCCTCCAATGTGCAGTTGTGGTCGTTACTAGCAAGCGTTATAAAGCCATTTTTGGGGTTCGGAGACTACGGTGCCTGCATTTTGGCATGCTCTATTTAGAAAAAATATCATTTTTGCGGCTACCGTTTGGTTTTTCGGATAGCACATCTTTACAAGCTGATGCAGAAGCATGGAGATGTGAGTTGTTTCTAACTAAAATTTTATGAGCAGATTGTTTCGAACGCATGCTGTCTGCTGTCAACGATGTGCGGATTGCAGCGAATACATTAGAAAAGACGGCGCGCAATAGGCGATCTGTTGGTTCAAGCGACTGCAAAGAGGAAAAGATCAAAAGGGGACAAAAGATACCGAACAGCGTGCAGACCTCCCTTTCGCCCATCTGTTGCTCACCTGGTACCGGTAGCATTTCCGGACTTTTCCCGTATGTAGTAGCCGAATTCACTGAATTTCACCGGACTTTTACCAAACTTTTTACGGATCCGGTCTACTAACTGTGCATCTGCTGCTGCAACGTCAATGTATACATCGATAGTGCAGCAGCACAATTGTGCTACGGCCATTAAAGGCCGATCTGCTTATAAGCAGACCGGCCTCTGTAATGGCGACTACACGGTTGTCGCAGGCTCACCAAGGCTGCCCATTCTTTCGCAATTTGTGATCAGATCTCCTCCTCAACGTTGTTCATATATAAATGATGGTTAATTATAGTCATCACAATAAAGTAAGTTGATGTTCTCGTAGTTCTAATTAAAAGCGGTAGTTGCATCGTCCCTTTTCACTACATCACGTCTAGAGGCTTATTATCAATCGACTTGAGATACAAATAAAATCGAATGGTTATCCTTTTCCTGAAAACAACTGCGAAACGCCCCTTGATTGCTCTGCGCGACAACTTATACAAGCTTCAAAAGGCGCTCATTTTAGTCACATCTGTTCATTCACCACAAAACAGTCTTCGGTTGGCTTCAGTTAGGTGGCGGAAATTCTTTCGATGTATGCGCTTCCTTTAGCCATCCACCTGTTACTGGTCTAGCTTAGGGGCTCCGGCCAAATGGAACATGAAATACAATAACCCATCCTGCTATGACAACAGGAGATATTGCAGGTCGAAGCCTTCGACGTGCAAGTAAGTAATACCGAACGACCAATCAAAATTCTACCGAAACTTGGCTCACTTTGCCTTAACGTAGGACAGTATTCGAGCTGCGGTCCAGCGCCGGCCCAAAGAGTAGCTGGTTCTGCGTCGTTGCCAAAATCCCCAGGCAGTTGGTTTCATATGTTTGCGACAATGTTGCGAAAGCAGTGCGGCCGAACCAACAACCTAGATCATATTTTGCATGCTTTCTCTTATTCCCGCCTCTGCAAGAGTGGGCATCCTGACAAAAGGCCATCTGGACTAAGACCCATCAGGCCTGTAGCGGAACCTGGATTTGTTCTTCCAGACAACTTGTTTAACCGAACGTTGCCCGCCAAACGTGGTTGCCACTTGTGCGTTGCTCACGCAAGCACCGCTCGCACGTTTTTCTCTAAATATACTCAACCACCTACCGCTTCCGACCGTCTTTTCCTTGCACCGGTCAAGTGTCGGGGTTGCCAGTACTACGATCGTACGGAGCCAAGTAAGAGTGACGCACGAGTGGTCACAAAGGTTGAGGGCATGCAAACGTGATACGAGATTCGCGTTAGGACAGTCCGTTCTACCGGCCGCTCACGTTTTTAACGGCTGCCTTAAGCCCCCTCAGTGTCGCTTTCTGTCCAGTAGGAAGAGATCCAAGTAATGCCCCTTCGTGCCTTCAAGTAATTTGAGTGGCTGCTCACTTGTGTAATGGGAGACCCATCCATTACAGAATAATTCATGTGATGTCCAGCTGTGGAACGAAAATCTTCGATTTGTGGGAGGCAAGGGTGGGTTCGACTTAGGCAGTTCATTTATGGCTTTTGGGAGTGCCGCGGTTAACCACTACACCCGTCTGACGTGGCCATTTCCGTTGGTCCTTCCTAGTTAGCTTCATCCACAGCAAGAAGATTCTGGCCACATGACACGGTGACGCTGTCGGTTCTTCCGAGCATAAAGCAGCTTGTCTTCATGTTCAACGGCAAGCGTCATTTATCCGCCCGAACTGGGAAAACCACATTATTGCTGCTGAGGTCTGCTCCACCTGTAAATCCTGTGGTGCATCGATCCTCCGAATAAACGGCCATTCTATAACAATTTTGAAAGATTTACTTCGACGGTTGATATCAGTTCTGTGGCACTTGTCGAGCCGCATTTGTTTTATCGTACACAACCTGTCGGCTTCAGCTATTGCGACCTTCGAACCCCCACCACCACCTAGGCCTGCTATACCGTGGTTTGCCTGAGCGTGTGTTGTCTCTTTAAGCATCAGGAAATATGCAACACATCCTCGCATCTAACTAGTAAGTCAAGTCCTCCAGATTCCATCAACTTGTGAGGCTCTTGTCAACCGGAGCCTTTACATCAAAAAGAAATGTCTTCCGGGTCGTGATTATGCGCAGCTCAGCGTAATCCGACCTTTTCAGGATCTCCCAGTTGACCAGCACTTGCCTGAGCTATATTGGTTGAAGGAAAAAGTGGCGTACTAGAGGAGAGACACTAGCACTTTGTACAAAATTCACTGTTTGCTTCGGGTTGATGCACCTTTTGGCCTCGTTAATCGCTACCTGCAAGTGCCCAAACGGATTGGTGACATCCCTGAAGATAACTACTAAGTCCGGGATTTCTGACGCGCTTCGATGAGGTCCAATAATGAGTTGATTTGCTTTTGGGGTTAGCATCTAACAAATGTCATGATGTACTGGCAAATCGTATTCAGTTGACCTTCTTGTATCTGCTTTAAATCTACGGTGGTTGGGAAACCGCTTCATCCATTCTCCACCTGATCTCGTTTTACCGAGGGCTGGCAATTTGCAGTCAAGCAGAAGTCCACAAACAAGGTGAAATGCAGCAGAAAAGACTATGGCACAGACCTCGACAACTTTGTCTCCATTCAAGCGTCGAGTTATTTCATCCAGAAACGTCAAGAGCTTTTCCAGGCTTAACATGAACTTGATGAACCCGTGGTGCACAAGAATACGCAATGTGTTGTTTGCAAGGTGCGAGCATAGTTGTTCCCTAACTATTTGATCTAAGCATTCACACAATACTGGCGCCGACTTACCGATAGGTGGTTGTCACTTTCTCGCCTAAGGCCTGACTTGCCTATTGTGTTCACTATAATCACCCCTCCGTCTGCCGGACGTTCTGCCCCCTTAAAGGACACTCTGGAGGTCCGTTACGTGGTCGCTTAGGAGATCGGATATAATTTGCGGAATTGCTGGAAGGATAAGGTCTGGAGCTG
Source organism: Fasciolopsis buskii (assembly GCA_008360955.1). Lineage (NCBI taxonomy): Eukaryota > Metazoa > Platyhelminthes > Trematoda > Plagiorchiida > Fasciolidae > Fasciolopsis > Fasciolopsis buskii. The sequence goes on from LUCM01010403.1 coordinate 102,052, forward strand.
ACGGTTTGTTCGTTTAGAGCAGTCGACGTCCGCAGCAATACGCCTTTATTTCGCTTAGTCAGTATAGTTTAAGCTCTGTTTTGGTCTATTGGGAAAACCTGGGAAGGTTGGGGTGCGCTTCGCTCTGCATGTCCATAAAGAATGAAGGGGCAATTTTGTTTCTATTTTGCACGCAACGGCTGACCTACCATCAGTTATTCTCAATTTTCTTGCATATCCACCCATGTCTTTCCTGACTTCATAGCTAGGTATAAAATTTTGGGAACTAAACCTGTATTTCGAGCCAATTTTTCGCTCTAATCCAACGTTGTCCTCTCGTTGCATTATGCTAGCTCCGCTCCTAACATTTTCGCTTTCGGTCCAGGAGCCAAAGACATTATGATCTTAATGATGAACCGGCGGCCGCCTTCGGGGTTTAATCTCTTCTGCTCCAAGATATCATCAGGACTTCTGGCTCTTATCCGTCCGCGCCGCTAACGGGGCAGAGATAACACGGTTAACCCAAATTCGATGCCAGATGACACAAACACATTGGCTGGAGCATAGTTCGTGAGCCAAACATGATTCGGCTGCCGGATTCTTCAAGTTGAATGAACTAACAGTGCCCGTAGTTGTGCCAGGAGAACAGACTTGCCGGCTACTTTCTGGTTTCAGTTGGGAAATGATAGGCTCATCAAGATTATCACTCCGAAATGACTGAGCAACCCTGGAAAACTTATGGGGCTACATAGTGCTAACCGCTCCAGACATTTCGACCTGTCCTCCAGCCTATGCATGTTAGATGTCGACAGATGATGAACCTGCAGAAAAACAAAGGACCAATAGTCCAGTTTTTGGAGATTTAGTTTAAAATACCCATTAAGGCGAAGGTAGGCGAAGAAGCCACGGGAATGTATGCATGATGGTTCTGTTTTTGTAATCTGTATCATGCACGCAAGCAGCTTGGGATGCGGCTTATCGGTTTCACCCGGGGTTTATTTTCAACGAAAATGACACCTAGGTAGATGAACATAGTGCATACCTAACCGTCCCAGTTAAAACGAGAATATTATTATTTGGTTTGTAATTCTGAGAAGGCGAAGTCGAAAAGATGCAATTTGCAGCTCTGTGGTCACCGCCAGAAAAATGGCCGATCGTATTACTGATTATGCCAGAATGATCAACAGAAATACCAAGCCAAGGATATTGTTCTTCCTGGTTGGTCATGTACCTTGTTGTATCTGATTTTCTGTGCAAAATGAGGAGGTAAAATCAAGCAAGTGATGAAGGGCGGTGAGAGAATTCGAGCCGGCCTGTTAAAGTCACCAGCAATTAGCTTGGATCACAAAGAATGTTGGGCCAGACAGTTGAAAATGTTGATAGGCATAAAGTCAGACGCAACCCTGCTGAGCGGTCGATAAACGCATCCTAAAAAGTGGGTAAATTAAACAGTGGGAGATTCACCCAAATGGAATCAGAGATGGAATCAATAACTGTATTTTTTAAAGGGATACAGAGCATTCCATACATAATAACGAGCATCAAACATGGATGGAGTTTCTTTTATGAAACATGGTTCACCCTGCCACTGCGCAACGTTCCGATGCCGGCGAGTCAGCAATCCGTTTATCACCGATGAAAATTACATCATGATATGTACCAGCAGCGTTTTTAAGGAACGCCTCGACGTTTTCTCACTATACTAAATGAAATTAAAAGCCAAAATGGCAGTTTACCTGGGCCAGTCGCGTAGAAAAGAAAAAGCCTCTGAGGTCTTAGTTTCTGGGAATTTGGCAGTTCCCAATTGAGTGATGGTCACTGCAATCTTCTTCGGCCAGTCTTGGAAAAGGGGTTGGTGACTACGACCGAAATTCGGTTTAAGATCCCATTGAAACGGCAATTTAGTTCATTAGTTGAAGAACGTCTTTGCAATGAGGGCGTTTGGATACACCGGTAAGAACGGCCTGGAAAGTACTTGAAGAAAGTTAGCAGAGACATGCACTACAAGTTTCCTGTGTTAACCAAAGAGGTATTGGTTCCGGAGTCCCTTGGAAAGGTGGGATTAGGGGGTGATATCTCCGGATAAAAAGTAGTTAATCTGTGGTGAGAAGATTTAAGCGAAAGATTGGCCATGGGGAGGTTGATGGGGCACCTATGCTTTGCACTGCATTTTGTTTTTGGTTAAGGGTATCGTCGGCGCTAGGAACAGAAGTTGGGTTCATGACCAGGAAAGGCCTGCCAGTGCATCAGGGTGGGCGGAATTGCAGCCATAGTGGCAGGTTTATGGAAGCGGCCTGAACTACAGAACTGATCGCTCTCAGGAGTATATTGGCAATTTCAAATGATGTTGTGAGCCCCACTGGTCACTCAGTGGCTTGGCAACAGGGAGGCTAGCGATAGCAGGCGCGCGGTTAGGGAAAATAGGAATAGAGTCCTGAAAACCCCAATGGATTTTGTGCACCCGCTTCCCACCTCTTTCGAGAAGTAAGGAGTAAACTGTTGATAGTGCATGCTGAGCTTGACGAACGTAAGGTTTAGTGTGGGAATTAATTTTGAAGGCAGAGTAAATGGAAGAAGACGAGGATAACGATGATACAGGACTTTTGGAGAATACAGAAATGGGCCTGTAGCACATACATTTTGAAAGTGGATATCGGTGTAATTTTTAAGGACTACATATAATGTTCACACTTCGCCACTTTCGAGAGGTACGCTCATGGCAAGGTCAAATTGGTACAAGGATGGCTCAGTGGAAACAAACAAAAAGTATACATAAAATTTGAATTTGCTTAAACTCCCATAATTGCCATCTGCAATATGATACGCGAGGCACGAGGTTTCAAGTTTTGAATGGAAGCTAGACAGTCCTTCAACAAGACTTTATGGGGATTATTAACAGCGGTGCACCGCGACTCGGTCCTTGTTTATACTCATCAAGTTTGCGTATCACAGGCACAAAATTTGGCTGGAGGGCGATGGCAAGCGTCACCATACGGCTAAGTTCACCGAAGATCGAGAGAAAGATCAATGAGGATGTGATAACGTAATGGAGGCGGCTGGAACCCAGGCTGGACGTCATTCGAGAGAGATATGAGAAATGAAATTAGCAACAATAAAGATTCAATGTAATGGTGAAGATGAGGCAGCGGGAAGCATTCGGGGTTGCATCAAACATTTTAAGAGATGAAATTGTATGAAGAAATGTGGACGCAGGGACAATGGAACTCAAACGAATATTTGTAGAATTCTTGAGGTTGAGAGCGGACTGGACAGAAAGGTGTGATGTGAAGAATGCGGGTTCGTTCAATCAGTCCTTGAATAAACTTGCCATGAACGACATGCGTGATATCTTTAATTGGTGTTGGAGTTCTTGGCATTCTGTTTCGCTTGAGTATTCAGAGATTGGGGGGATGCACGAAATTCCAATAGTAATAATAGCGATGTTTTGGCCTGTGGTAGTGGTTCATCTGAAAGAAGGTACCCAAGACACTGGCGTGGCTCGGTTGGCCTTAGGGCAAGGCGGATCGGTGATGGAGCGCCAGATCTGGATAGCAGCTTTCGAGCATCAATAGGTAGCCAGCGCATTGGACTGGATGTGGCTTTTCGTGACAAGGTCCGCATTGCGTCTCGGCTTTTTGTTAGCCAGTGTATAGATGCTGTGGTCATTGGCAAGCCTGGAGAAGAGCCGTAGAAGGAAAAAAGGGCAATCTGGAATTCGCTCCAGGTAGTTTCATGGAAATAGCGATAGCAGTTAGTTTCTTACAAAGGTTATGGAAACCAAACGACCATCTTGAAATGCGCAAAAGGTATTCCAGTGCCGGGGCTTTTGAGGCAAACTTATTGCCTTCTAACTGCATGTTGGGTGCATGGCTCAATCAGTCCTAAGCTGCGTGGTCCTTATTCTTAGCGTGTTTCGCAGTCATCCTCTGACATCTTCGCAGATGCAGATTGCAGTGCTCTGAAGGAGTGGCTAGCATGAGAGTTAGGGCATAAATGTTACTAACTGTTCTGTTTGTGGAACTCGGCAGGTCTACAGGCACACTAAACAGGCGAAGGAGAACGGTTATAACTGATCGTATGTGATCTACTGTCGATTTTTGCCGCTTCGAATTTCCAGGAGAGGGCACAAATGAAATGGGCCGCAAATCGCAGCACGAGATCAATTCTAGGGCAAGATTTGCCAAACGGAAGTCATAAAGATTTAGGAAGGGAGAAGCGTGAGAATGTTAGTATCAGTAATTTCTGTTTTATCAGGTTGACAGCAACTTGTACCAAGCAATAGTTTTAATGAACTTGCGCGATTCATTATGAAGGAGACAACGGCAGTTGTTCTACATGTCAGCCTACGTACCCGGTGTCCGCTGAGAGGATAGGGGCAGGGTGAAAACTGGAGGAGTGCATATTGTAGCATAAGTGGACAGTCCGAGGCGTTACTTTCCCGGATCACCCAACATCGCAGCCGGACGCTCAACTACCGAACAAGGGCAACGTGAGGTTGCCCCTTTCCCAGAGTCAGGTCGTGGCTGATGGCGTGCACATACAATATAGAGTGTCTTCCATTCATTTGCATCCCGAAATTGCTTCTGTTACTGGGTTCAAGCCGGGCCCGGCAGAATCGTTTTTCACAGTTCCTTCTCCCGGCATTATTTTTCCCTGCTATATACTTTTTTCGCAACTACTGGGGATGGTCATTTTTCCCCACATTCGGAGGTGCTGGACTGAACATGCCGCGGCCGTATGGACCTTCTTGCGCATGGACTAAGGAAATTCTTAGTGGGGTTAAACAAGTGCACGGAAGAAAGGGGAGTTTGCCGTAGGGCACCGACACGTACCTATGGCTCCGAAATGTATTTTAAAAATTGCTAAATAAGAGACTTGATTTCCTAACGCAAAAATCCAGTCGAAAATAGCAGGTTACAGGAAAGGCGTCTGCGATTACTATGCATTATTATGCTATGTGCTGAATAAAATATCTGAAGTTGGTGAGCTATTGCGAAACAAAAACGGGTTTCTTTGCTCTTTCGTTTGCTTTTGGGAGCTCAGCTGATAGCAATTACTGGTATAGTGATAACCGCGATTGTCAAACAGAAAAAAGGGGTGATGTATGTGGTAGAAGATGGTAGCGGCATCTGAAACAGGGATCTAAGTGTGGGTGCCCTCATGGAGATTTAGTGTCAACGTGGTGGACAGTTAAGCCACGGGCGGGCAGCTTCAGCAGTAAATCTGTGCAATTGGGAGGACTTTCCCGCTCAAAGAATTGCAAGCGTTGTGGATTAGATCATGTGGCCTTAGTATCTAGACAGACCTGCAACAGGGTCATCAGTTTGCGCTGGTTAATCATACAGATCAAAAGCAATGTCCACTTCATCGTGGTCATGGAGCAGGTCGTATTTGTCCGTCCTGGCTTAGTTCATGTGAGCTTTGGGTCAGTCTGCTTTCACGGTGTGTTAAGACGTGCGTTATAATGGTATAACACAACCCATTGAGCCACATAGCCGAAAGATGGAGACAGAAAACGCACATGTTTACCAGCAGGTCAACATGAGTACCGTTTAGCGCATTGCTCTGCGTCTGTATGCACCAGTAGCGCGTATCGCGGCGCAAAATTCGATTTGAGAACAGCGACAGATGTCAAGATGTGACCGAAGCGTTCAAAATCCGAAAAGTTTATACATTGAGGACTGAAGGTAATCTGCGGCAAATAAATTCAATGAATCATGGCTGGCGGATAAACAATTTGACCAAAACGACTACAGCAAGGGACCGAGCTAAAACTTAAGCGGTTAACATCAAAATGGGGATGGAACCTAAAGGTTTTTAATTGTCCGGTGGCTTCTGCAACCAAAGAAATGAGTGCACTCTGTTTGTAAGTGTAGAGTAGAGCAGAAGGATGACGTGCATAATGGCGAACCACTGCTTGAAGGCCCCGCGAAATAACCTATCGCCAATTACGGGGAGAAAGATGAAAAGTCGTCTGCAATACGGTAAATGAAATATCCAGATGTGAAACGAGGTTGGATCTTTTTGGCTCCTTTCAGTTGGAAATCAAATTGTTTGCAGTGACAATTAGAATAATATCCCAAAGGGGAATCGGCATAGGTATCCGGATTTATGACGATAGCTGAATAACAGAGTTTATATGTGGGCGATTTTGCAAATGTTCACTGTTTGCGTGATGGGCGTGTTGTCAGCAGATAGATCCAAATATGTAGTGGAGAAGATCTGTCTGTTCATGACATATTACCGTCTGAGATCACATTACGCGGCCTCTAGCTTCAATCGGACTAGTAATGGGGACCGTATTTCGTCGTTGGCGCATCGCACTGGTTAACCTTATCGATTTGTTTTCACACGGCCTAAAAGGCAGACCTTTTTGAACGGCCTGCGTGGTGCTCGCGATGCGTCTAAACAGTCTAAAATAATGGAGAAAACGGCAGTCTGGAAAGTGCTTCTGCTGAAGTATTATAGTGAGTGGCAAAGAGAACGTAACCAAGTAAATAAAAGGAAGTGAATGGGAAAGCAGGGAAGACGTATCCATATTATTTGCACCACTGTGAGTCAAAAAGCGTTGGCCTAGTGGTATACCAAGGGTAGATTCCATTAAAAAATGCAGTCTATTCCATTTGTCCAACGATCAGAGAGGGTCAGTACCAGGTATTGCCCATATTACTCTTATATATTAGGTTCCCTTGTGCCCTTAGATGAAGCGCTAAGGGAAGCAGAGGCTGCTTTTAAATAGGGGGATGAGTTAAATCGTGGGTCTTTGATAACCTGGTAAATGCCATCGGGAGGTAAGATACGCAGTTGGGCTCTGGAGATTGCAATGGGCAGCACGCTGAGAGGAATCCGAATGGATAAACTGAAAAGAAAGTAAAAACAAGTCCGTCGCTTGGAGAATGCCAAGAGGAGGGGAAGCTAAGATAGTGGTTCGTCATCAGCGGCTGAAAGCAGTACGGCGAGGGGAGTTGTCGCTGGTATTGTTCAGCGATAGCAAAATGAGTCAGGGACTAGGTCGAAGGATTTGCCGTCAGCTACTCTTAGGATAATCTTTAGTGATAGAACGCTGGCGTTCTTTTAGCTTTACGATGTCAAGCGCGAATCGGTGCAAGAACAAATAGCAGCGAAGAGTGCTGAGCAGTTTGAGTATGATAATAAGATAGCTATTGTCGGAATGCACATGGGAGACAGGGGAGGTGGGGTGGAAAATCAGATGGGCGGGACCTTGGATACATGTGGAGAGCCTAGTGCGCTGATGCACCACTAAGTTTACAGTATAAGAACCAGCGGCATGTCTGGCGGGCATTTTGGGTATTCCCCCTTTGCAGGATCGGGTTCAGGCTGGTGGGTGATTAACCCAAGGATGAAGGTGGCCTATTTCCTTCGCAGCCCGGCAAAAGTTTTTTGTATTTGTTTGTTGCTAACAAAGGAGTGTGCGGGCCCATATAAAGAACTTTCCATAGCTTCTCCGCCCTGTCGTAATTTTCCCTGTATTGGAAACGTTTTGCAAATGCTGAGGGTGGTCTGTTTTCTCCAAGTTCGCAGGTCACGGCCATGTTGATGTTGCAACCGGGGTTCCGCTGCACAAGGCTTTGGAAACAGTGAGTGAGTGTTAGCAATGACACAGAGGAGCACAACTGGTGTTGTGGAGCACGTATCGGGGGTACAAACGAATCCATTACAAAGCCTGGCTGCGTTTCGTGACTCGCACAGCGTCATTTATGTAGTTCGGGTAAAGGAAAAACAACTCATATGGAAAAGAAAACCTGCCTGTTTTTATGCGGCCGAAAGACTGGGAGGTGTTATGGCATAATGGACAGAGTGAATGTCATCAGACGGAACGCAGTAAAAGAAAGAATTAATGTAGGTTCTTGGAACAAGGAAATTGTACTGCTTTTTAAAGGAAAGGAAGCTGGTTGGCTGGGAACGGTAGAAATGAAATAAAGTATGAGACAGTGACCTCCAATGTATGTCAAATGCCATGTTGTTACCATATTTGTTGATCCCAGATCCAGAAATCATCACGCGGATTGTGGGTAAAAAGAAAATTTCAGCGTGATTATTTAAAAACTGATGGCTGACTATAAAGCACGCGCCTTCGAGATACGGGTGTTGGTTGGGTGAGGGAATGGGTGACGCTTTGATTAGTAATTGCCGAATAATAGCAACAAAGGGAGCAAACAGTGAGGAGCAGTAAAGTTTGACCGGCAAATGCTTCGAGCGCTGGAGTCGCCCGCGATTACTCTGTGACCTGGTATGGTTAAAGAGTGGTCAACTGCGTCAGTTAAGAGTAGGAAGTCGTTCCAGCTGGGGCTTGGTGGACGGTACACGTATCCCATGAGCAGGGTTTTGCTACCACTGTCAGCTTTAAGCCACACAGCATCCAGGACGCAGTTTTACTGAGGGTCTTGTCAGAATGAGGACAACACTGATTTGTGGGTATTCACGAGGAATCAGCCCCCACGATGGGATGAGAGACTTGTTCAGAATGATTGATATCCATGGGTGGCAATTGCACCGATCCAAGTAACATCACTGAGCCAAGTTTCGGTGATTAGTCTGAAGGCGTAATTGAATGAGAGTACTAGCAGGCTAGGATCGCACTTCCTCCAGTATGGAAAGCACACTTAGCAGAAACAAGGAAAAATTGCGGATCGTTTTTGCTTACAATCAACTTTTCCTAACTGATTCTGCTTCTCAGTTTTGACATCTGTTATTTGGGAGGGTATTGCGTCGTCTGAGTGAGGTTTTGTCGGTCTGGGGCAGATTGATTTTACATCGGCAAGTACTGTACCAGTATATTGGTATCCATCGTCATTTTATCCGACCGCGGAGGAAGGTGCCGTCACTTGGACCACTGGCAGTAGTAGTTTTTGATTGGCTGTCATGGGTAGAGGAGTAAAATGCTTCGGTGTTGAAATAAATACTTTCTGGTCGTTGCAATGGTTGTAATAAGAGGTTTTGTCGAGGGCCATAAGAAGAATCTACTAATGGGGGACGGTGGTTCCCAGGAAAAAGAGGGCTGACATGGAGGAAATCCATGTTACCGGGAGTAATGCAGTCTATCTAATGGTTGCTGTGGATGGAAGCGAGCGATAATATGTGAGGATAAGGTGCTTTTGGGGAAAGGAGAGCTGAGGATTAGTTTGGGAACCGTGGTTAGCTGGAAGCGCATGAGGGATTATAGTGTGACATCCGAAGCGAATGGACAAGAAGACCCGATGGAAGGAGTAACTGACATCGTTCTGCTTCTCCTCCAACGCCTGGTGAATGGAGATGACTGGTCAGCGTTGGCAGACGGCTAGTATAGCGATGGACGGTAGTTATAAGGGGAAATGGATAAGATGGCTCGAAGTCTACCGCGAGAGGCTGGCGGGTGGAGGGCTAATAAAGCACCCCAACGGAGGGAATATATGGCGGTAGGCTTCTGAAGATGGAGCTTCAGGGCCGTAAGTGTTGACTTCAAGTCGGTAATTTGTGTTGTAATAGGGATTCAGAGCCACCGGAGAAAGGTAAGCACGAAGGTAATGGGTAACATGGCATTTAGCTGATGGGTTTTGGGCTTCTTCGGATTGGGATTCAGTTTACGAGAATGGGCACTGGTCACACTCCTGGGGAGTGGGCCCAAGGTGGGTGATAGGCCTGGAGACCAGTTGAGGGTCCTCAAAGGAGAGTTCGGCCAGTGACTCGAGGTTTGCCTTAGGGAGATGTACTAATGTGATTTGCGTAAGTGAGTAGGCTCTGGGATGGTACAGATTCAGGTTTGGTTGGGGTAGTCGTGATGGGTTCGGAGCCCAGGAGGCTTTAATAAGTGAAGCTATTCGGCCTTGAGGTAACAAGAATTTTGTCTTTTGATGTCGAGGATATAAGAGGTAGCGGTGCATGAGGAGACTGCCGGGGTGACATTTTCGAGGAGTCGGCTGGCCTTTGGGCTGTGATGAAGGGGGAATGGTTTGTTACCATATGCTTGGTTGGAGTTCTCGTGAAGTTACGCCGGATGCGATCTTTTTAGGCGGAGGTTGTGTAGAAGAAAGTGAAATGTCAGATCGAGGTCCATCGCAGGTGACTGGGCTACGGTGTGCAAGGCAGAGATGTTGTATATCCTCTTATGAGACTCGGGATTGCATGGGGTTGGATGGCTTTGAGGTTGTAGACATGCGGCTGTTACAGGATTCATCTTCGACCATCGAAATACCTCCCTTTGCTAAGGAGTTTTACCGGTGAATCTTTTAGGCTGTGTAAATGAGGTGTCGTTGGCAACGATTTAACAGTTATTGATAAAATCTTCAGCCGTATTTTATTCTGAAAATTGGAAAAATAGGGGGCATTCAAAGCATTGTGACTTTCTTCTCAGTCTAATGTAAGTGTACTGTCGATGAGCTGTGCCACAAGAGTTAAGCATGCGTGACTTCATCCCTTTTAGGCGCGGGTGATGGAGAACATCTACTACGACAGCTCTTTCATCTGCTGCTCTATGTTTTCGAACTTTGGCGGTGATTACTTTCAAAATGAGACTTGTGAACATAGTAATAATAACAATGATAATGTATATTTCTCGATTTGCGAGAGACATGCGCAAGGCAAGATCAAAATATGACAAGGATGATGCACATGAAATGCAAATCATAGAAAGCGAAATGCACAAGGGTGTTGGAGCGACCTTCATTTATTGCAGAGGCACAATGGAAATCAAAATGAGAAGCTGCGAAACAATGGGGAATGCGCAATCATACCAGTGAAAGGCAAAAATTAGGAAACTGATCCTTCAAGACTAAATAGAGTTTCCGGGACCGTTTGCAAGCAGCGGACCACGAATCATTTCGTGTTTAAGTGCGGTAAATGTGTTCATTGACGGCGCAAAACATGGATGAATCTCAACAGCGGAGGTCGAGATATGGTCGGAGTCCCCATGCGTCAGGAGCGTTACGTAATGGGCGGAAAAGATGAGCTGAGGAGATGACAGGCACGGATGGAAGTAGTGAAATCCAAGCGGAACGTCAGGCAAATTGGATGGGACAAGTAGTTGGCAACAAATGGTGAAAACTTCTGAGGGCAGAGGAAGACTGCCAAGATTTTCTCAGACTATGTGGAGGAACTTTATGAAGCTTCGGATAATGGAACTACCGAGACTGCTGATTGTGCTTGCCTGCGGAAAGCGGTAAGCTGTACTGGGAGGTGCGCCGGATAGGAGAAATTTTGTGTAAGGATACTCCTCAGATGCACCGGCCAAGAATGTCCTCTACGCTGTCGTCTTTGCTGTGGCAGCTTTTGATTTTAGCAGTACGGGTGGGGAACATGAAGTGCGCAAGTCGTTCCGGAGGCAGTAGTAATCGCGGTCTTACCCAATTGCAAAGATGCGAATTGAGACATTCAATGCGATAATCAGCGAAGTTTCCGTTGACGGGGCTAGAACTCGAGCGCCAGTTCTAACTAATAGGTTCCCAGTAGAAATGATAGGATAGGGGATTTGGAATCTCCATTACGAGAACGGGAGCGGTACCAGTGAGTCTACTTCGGGTACGAAATGTGAAAAGCAAGAAGGCGAGGGAGTCTGGCTTGGGTGCCAACTTGGTGTTATCATGATTATTGGACTGCGACAAAATACTCGCAAAATGGAGCGTCTATTTCGTAAAATGTGGTGACTAGAATTGAGCTATGGTAGCGGTTTTGAGGACATTTGTAGGTTTTGGGCTACAAAGAATGATCCACTGAGCCCTGAAAAGAGAGAAGGGAGGATAAGTTGACGCAAGAAGCGAGGAATACACAGACTGACTGCGTCTAAACTCACGGAATGTAGTGAGAGCGAGGACCCATCAAACGTTTCGTTGAAAGTTGCGTCAGCCCACATTGCGAGAAGCTCACCCAATGGTAAAGAGGGTACATCACTACAGGGGAGATCAAAAAGTGCATTAGCTTGGACGTGCAACAAAGTGAGGAAGTAAGGGGTGAAACCAAATCACAAATGGTGAGCTCAGCAAAGACTCCGTCATGAACTAGAATTCTAACCCATGTTTGTAAGGCCCGTCTAGTCCAATGTTAGCTGGTGTCAAGTTAAATAACAGAGGGACATCCAGTAACTTTGCCGGCTAGGCTTTGAGATGGGCTAAATTTGGGCACGACCGCAGGGCACTACGGAATTTGTTCCACAGTTTAGTGTGAGCAACTGTGAAGAATTTTGTCCTGATCGATAGTCGAGTCAAGGGTGTTCTTAACGAGTAGTATCTACTAAAAATTAGATAAGAGGGACTACCATCTTTGTAAATGACGCTTGCAGTAAGGTGAACATTACTACGGCAAAATTAAACAGAAATGCAGGGTTTAATTTAACCAGACGAAGCCACAATGGTTCAAGTCCAAGCAGCTCGCGGCTGGCCATGTAGTTAAAGCTAAATGAGGGACCTTGGAGATTCCTAGTGAATGCACGCTGCACATTCTCGATTGCAATTAGATCGACTTTGCGCATATGCGTGAAGATAATTGGGCCGCACTCGAGGTGGGGCCTATCATGGAACTGGAAGTTGATAATTCTGCACTCTTTGGTAAGAAGTGCGCTTAAGATCTTTTAGCTACAGCATTCTCGTGGTGCGCTTGCTCATGGAAGTTTAAAGAGTGGGAGTATTGTAATCCTAAATCCTTAACTGCGTGTGATAAAAGAATCGGCATGCCGTTTATGGAGAGGGCGCCCGAAGGAACGTGGCATTTATATGGTATCAGTGAGCTTTTGTCAGCACAGAACTTCATAAGCCACTTGGAACACCAGTTATCAAGAGACTCTAGGTCCTCATTGATAAGTGCATGGGTAGAGCTACATGAAGCAGCCTCAAAAGAGTAGACAATTTAAATGTCAACGGCAAACAGGAATGGTGTGCCATGACGAATAAAATTTGAGGTATCGTACAGGAATGGAAGATGAACAGGGAAGCCTCCTTAGTACCCCCACCAACAATAGCTCATGAATGAAAAAAATTAACCGTTATTATTGACAAACTGAAAGCAATCGGAAAGGTAGGATGATAGCCAAGACAAGAAAGGACTTCTTATTCCATCTGTGCTAATTTTTGGTCAGAAGTCGGAAATAGGAAACGCAGTCAAACGCTTTGGAGATGTCTAGAAAGATTGTGAGCACCGACCGGTGGTAATTAACATTCTGGTGTCCGGGTTCAAGAAGCCAAACTGACAGGTGAGGCAAGAGCAGCCCCCGAGGAAGCCGTGTTGGAAGAGGTTGATAAGGTTTTGAGTAGTAGGGAAGTTAACCAACTGTTCTTTGACAGTCTTTTCCATTAGCTTGGATGGAACTGGAGTGTGGTCAATGGGGCGGAAGTTTTCAGATTCATGCACAGAACCCTTTTGTTTTGTAGAACAATAATGGAAGTTCCCCATTGTGACGGAAAAGTGGCGCCAGACATGGAGAACGAGAACAGATTCAGAAGAAGCCGTGGAAGAGCTAGACCAGTGGTGCGAAATAGGGCTGGTGGGATGCCATCAGGGCCTGTGGGATGGTCTGGCATACGTCCCCACTGTGATGAGGCCCGCTAAGTTGAATGAGATGGAAGATAATCTAACCGAAGTTAACATGGGGTGGATTTCAGAGTGTGGCCGATTGTCATTAATGAGAATGGAAGCAAAATGTATTGAATGCTTCTGCGATGTCTGTATGGTACTCTATGCGTAAGCCATTAAACATGAAGCTTGGAATAGCTGACGATTTGGGCCGCGCGCTAGCTTTAAACATGTAGGAAGTCTTCCAAACTGGGTTAGGCGACCCAAGAACTAACATTTCCCGCCTTTTTGACCTCAGTTCGGACTCCCCAAGAAATTATTGTTGCAGGCGGTTGACTTGCATTAGGAGCCGGCAGACTCCCGTTTTGTTGAAGATTTTCTGAGCCTTCAAAAGTTTCGTCTGGAGCCGACAAACCCTACTAGGCTTCTTGGGTTCATTTTGAGTGATCGGATTGGATAGACGATTAATAGTAGGAGTTTTGCGTAAAGGTCGTCTGCCGCACTCTGCGCGTCAGGCGATAAGAAGCCGGACCAATCAAGGGTTCGCAGAGCGTCTACTCGTCCCAACGAGTAGACATATAGGCAGAGACAATATGGTGGGTACACATGGGTGAGGACGGTTTTTACGGAGAGGGAAGCTGCACGTGAACATCTTGTGGTCAATGACAGGGAAGGATTTTAGCACCGAAACCTTAACTTTAGGAGAGCCAAACGTAAAAACTAAGTCCAAGATACTATGGAACCTTGTGCGCGTGGTCACATGGCGAGTACATTCTTCAGTGTGCGTCTCGGGAACAAAGTCGAGTAGGGTAGGTGGAGCGAATAAAGAGGAATAACAAATTTTAAGGGCGTTTAAGTTGTTGACGTTTTCGCCCCCGGCCATATTTCGGCATCCGCCATTGACCTTCTGTTAATTTTGGCCCCTTGAACACGCAGATTTAGCGGACTCAAAAACGAGACGACTCCAGTCCGTTGCCAACGAATAATCCAATAAATCCTTATGTAACATTGCAAAACAGCTTGCCAAATTTTGATTTTTGTCTCGCATGCTTGTACACTGCGTATTGCTTTGCAGACTCTAATCGTGCTTTCCATGTAATCCAAAGTAGTATCCATCCCTTTATTCGCTCTGATTTCCATTATTCAGGTTTCCTCTGCAACATCAATGTGAAAATATGATTTGACCTAGCGTACGCTTCTCGCAAATCGGGAACTATACATCATTGTTACTTTGAAGTAAACCGTTCCTTGCTGTGAGTTGTTCTCGCTGTTGTTTTTTGCAGTTAAGCGTGTTATCGTGGTATTTTTGGCATAACTAGAACCGTTCTCTAGTTGAAAATATTTCCTAAATTTCTTTTGACCATTACCCTCTGGCCTCATCCCTCGCCGACCTTTCTGTCAATAGTTATTTGAAGCCCGGACCGTGACATTTTCAGCTTCCGCCTGGACCTATTTTAAACTTCTTTGTGCTGCTAACCACAAGTTCTGCCTATCTATTTATCCACTTTCATGAGCGAATTTGCCAATTAGCCTATCTATTTATGTTTTCAAGTGCACTCCTTGACACCATTCCGTTGCCTGTTACCAAACGTTTATAGCATCTCATGGCCACTTCAGATGACCCTGACCTTTTACAACCTCCATGACGCCTTCGCTAGCTGAGCCAAAACGACGCCAGCGCCGCACCCTAGTACTAAAATCACTTAAAACCCCCTGATTCCCACTAAAACGTGCCCAGTCCCGCTTACTGACATATTTAGTAATTCTGGTCCCAAAGCTCTTGACGTCTCAAAAGGAATAAGGGTCCTAGAAATCAAAGTCCAACAGATCAAAGACATGTCATTGAAACTGTCCCCATTAACCAGCCTAATTGGCTCTTTCAATGACACTAGTGCTAGCAATCTAGCTGCCACAGGAGGCTTCTATGATTCCAAAACTAAAGAAGCTGAAAAACCTATTTGGAATGCAAAGAACGCCGTTGTCTTTAAAGTGCCCGACCACCTCCCACTGCCACTGGTCCAACACTCCTGTCTGTGCTCTAGGCTTCGAAAAATATATCCACAAGGAATAACTGCTCACTTTTGTTTCAATTTCGTGATAAAATTTCTGCCAAGGGGCTTATAGATCCCGTACCTAAGCTTTACGCGCAGCTGCCAGTTCCGCGCTCGCAAGGGCTACACCAAATCTACTGGCTTCTCACTCCTGCTAGGGAGTTGCTGGCCAGGTCTGGCGCGCAATCTAGCTAGCAGCACTCTAGCAGGAGTGAGAAGCCAGTAGATTTAATGTAGCCCTTGCGAGCGCGGAACTGGTAACTGCGCGTAAAGCTAAGGTACGGGATCTGAAACGCAAAAAAGAGAAAAGTATTTCGGCTCAGGACCCAGCTTGGAGTTATGGTTATTAGTGAACCATAGGTTGGTCGTGTGAGTGAAAAATTGGGCCATTAAATAAAAAAAACAACGTAGAAAGTCAACAATTATGACACAGGATATGGAGTTAAGGAGAATTGGACTTAAACCAAATGTCGGAGGGTTTACCGAGCTGGTGTTGTAGTTATTGATAAAGAACTTGTGAAGTAGGGTGATTGGGGTCGTACTGGCATCAGATTGCCATTAAGACGCAAAGGAAATCGGCTGCAAACAAGCTTTTAACCACTCCAAAATAACAGTGTGGATTTTTCGACAGTTGTCATGGTCGTCGTGCTGTGCGCTTCCGATGTAATAAAGGGGCTGTGGACGTAGAATTATGGTGACTGTTTTGTCAAGAATAAGAGAAATCTTTGGATTAGAGCCAAGCAAAGCCTATTTCTGTTGAAATATTTCGTTCTTTTTAGTGGAGATTCAGGACGGATGGTATAAGAGGAAAGTCGTTGTTGCCAGTAATCTTAAAAAGAAACCGGTATAAGGTGGCAAAGTTTTGGGTATCTAATAAGATTTAAACCAACAGTCTGAATGACAATCAAAAGCCTGGTCTAGGCTGCTCTTGGCCCCGGTTAAGCTGAAAAATGAAGGCACGTTGAGAACTGTGGACAATACAATCTTCAATCGTCTTAGACTCTGACAGAGCTGTACATAGTCCGGCAAGAACAGCGCCCTTAGTGGAAGACGGTTGCATCACCAGTTGCCCATGACAATCGTCTAGCGAGTTTGAATCCTCCAAGATACTGGCCATGATTCGGGGTTAAAATGATGGCTCGAACAAATAGACTATCTTGAGGTCAACGGCAGATAAGAAAGATGTACCTTGGCTTGTTTCTTGAAAGATGTCGTTCATGCAAACCGGGATTCCTATGGAGCCAAGGACACAACTACTAGTGATTGGCTGGGGTTGGAAACGGGTTCCGCTGATACTGACTACTGGAAGCGCTCGAAAAGGTAGGAGGTCAACCAAGAGTGCAGCAGATCCTCCAAGCCTAAGGGTTTGATTTTTAATAACAATCGTTCCTGGGGCCCGCAATGAAACGCCTTGGTTATATCAAGGAAGATCATTATAGTGGCCTTTTTCTTATCGACAGTTAGACTGACCAGATCAAAACAAAGCAAAGTGGCATGAGGTGCAGAATATGCGCCTAACAAAACCATGTTGGAATTCCCCAATTGAATTGTTGGTCCAGAGAAGGTCAATTAGCTGTTTCTTGACGATACGCTCCATGAGGGGTGTTTGGTTCATTGAACGGTAGTTTTTTTGGATCGTACAGTGGTCCATTTTTGTGAAGAGGTAGAGACCTTCCATTGCAGTTGTCACAGAGGTAATAAGCAGGTTGAACAAAATAATTGCAATAACGGGTTGGCCGTAGCAGATAGGGCAGGGGAACACCGTCTGAGCCAGGTCGGTAAGATGGTTCGATGACGGTTATAGCCTTCTCTATTTTCTCTGTAATATATACGATGGACGAAAGTGTTTGATCTGTTAGCCTAGGAATGGTGTGTAAATTGGTGATGATATCGGTAGTGAGGGTGACGGCGAAGTATGAGTTAAATGCCTCAGCAACTTTCTTCGGACCAACGAGCTGCTGATTGTTGTGCAGGTTGAACACAAGGGTACTTCATTTATTGCAAATAATGCAGCACCTCAGATATCTGGCCACATGCGGGCCGGAATTCGATTGCTGAAGAGCAGTTTGTTCCTGCCTACAAAGCTGTCTCTCGGGTTCAGCAAGAATGTCATTTTGAGGCCGATTTATCCTCAGTAGCATGGAGAAGTTTGAGATTCGGGTATAAATATTCTGCATTTCAACGATCTTTTGTTCATATTTACATCTTTTCCTTAGTCCTTTCGGCCGGAGATGAGCTCTGTGAGAAGCCAGGTTGGTAATGATCACATGTACGTTTGCAAATAAGTTGTCGGCAGCTTCTTGGGATTTGGATCGGAGGAAAAATTCAGACCATTCAGGACTCCGGAGAGCAGTAGCAAAACCAGCCCAGTTTGCCAATTTATAAGAGAGGATCATGGAAAGGTGTTCAGAGTCAGGAACGAATATGAAGGAAGCAATGAGGCCATCTTGTGGTCACTACCTGGGAGGCTGTCTAGCACGGAGGTGTCAGAATTAGGAGGACCGCAGGTAAAACGAAGTCAAGGGTATTGCTTCCTCTAATGGGGTTTGCGGTGTGCTGCATCCATCCTCCTACTTTGGTTTTACGTATGAAGTTTGAGAGCTGAAGAGAAGCAGCCTTTTTGGACCAGCAGATTTTAGGAGCATTGAAGGTTCCTGCGGTAATTGTCGCGTCTCCATAAACGGATGCGATATACTCCAACGCTTCAATAAGCAGAGGAAACTTAGAGTTGTATGCTGGTGTAGGTTGGCAAACACATTCAAGGTGCGGTACAATGTTATGTGCATAGATGCAGAACCACAAAGTTTCAGGAGATATGTCTGGCAATGGGTGTCAGAGGGAGGGAACGGAGAACTCTCGCTTTCCGTATGCCAGCCGACCACCTCCACGCAGGAAATTTCGGTGCATTAGAAAGGAGTTGCAGCCGCTCAATAAATTTTAGATTGTGGGTGTGTATCCCGTCAACCAAGTTCCAGTGATTAAAATGATGTCGTAGAGGTGATTTTGCAAAACCTTCTCAGGGTGCCAGCTTTGCTTAAGAGGAATCGCGCGTTAAGCAGAATCGGGGGCACTTTGGATATGCAGTCGATGCCGAATGGTTTAGTACGGAGGCCACCTGTCAGGGGTGTGGTCTGAAGCGAAGAGGTGGCGATGGGTTTACAGTTGACGTGCTGGGCTTGGAAGGAACATCGTAAGGAACGTTTGGAACTTTTAGAGGTTAGACATTTGTTTGGAAGTATGGCGAAAAGCTGGAGGCCATTTTTGAATGATTATGCGATGGAACGATGAACAGTTGGAAACGGGCATTGCCAAAGGTTATTGATAGCATAATACTGCACGGACGATTGCGTTCGTAGAGGTAATTCGTTGTGGCTATCTCAAATGAAACCGAAGTTTCGTTCAAGAACATACTCGTTCAAGGGAGATAGATTCTCGAAGTAGGGGGGCCATGTTTTGAAACCATATTCGCAAGTGGCAATATAACCATTGGAAGTACCAAGGCTGGTAAGGGGCCCTTCTCAGGCTAAAGTATGTTAGTGAATGGTAAAGAGTAGTAATGGGTGACAGAGTATCCAGAAGAAGGATGGTGAGGCATGTTATTGAGCGAGGTGTCAATGGCCTTGGAGCAGAAGTTTCGTGGATAGGGTGGATTAATGGCAGTTCGGATTAACGGGGACGGTTGAAGACTCATAAGGGACACAGGGTTTGTGGACTTTGGTTTTATAAGCGTGTTGCAGGAAGCAGGAAGGGAGCAACTACATTTATTGGAGTTTGAATATAGTAAGGCGAGCTTCCGTTTAGTGTCCAGGTGGACAGTGAACATGTGGGGTTGATTGGTAAGTCGCCTACAATCATGGGCGGGATACGATGGGGGTCATTTGGGAAGACCTGTTCTGTATCTCGGGTAGGGTTTGCTAACAAAGCAGCAGACAGAAAGACGAGAGTTGCCGGTTGGCTGGCAGTGTTATACATCAAGAGGTTGGTGGTGCTCCCCCGTGAAGTTGGTGTTATTAGGTGGGGCACAAGGTTGGGAGTCTCATTCAACGGTTTGGAATTGGTGGGTTTGCCAGGGTCATGCACGTAAGGGTGCTCGCTGTCACCATTCTCGTCATCGTCTCCATTAATTTCAGAGATGGAGGCAATTTGATTAGACATGAGGTGAATTCGTTTGTTGGGTGTTCGCGAGGGAGACAGAGCTGGACGCATCTAAGTAGGCTGATTTTATATGCTGGTGATACACTAAACTCCAGCGAGGGCGGCCTGTCCAGGGAACTCTGAGGTAAAGTGTAAGGGGTGTCTTTGGACTTTGGTTCTGAGGTTGTAGCCGATAAAGTCCTTGATATTCGAGTTGCCTCTCGTTGGATGGGTGTTCGTTTGGCAAAGACTTCAATGTTATTGAAAGGCGTAACTCGGGCAGTTCACGACAATCTGCTAATAAACTGCTCAGCTGCCAGCCCATCAGGAAGTTGAAAAGCTACGTTCAGTTGTACCGTTGCAACGTTTTCCCCTGCCTGATACAAGAACATTGATGGAAGGACATTTTGCTTGCATCTAGTACTCGAAGTTTAACCGTTTTGTGCAGTATGCAGTCTTGAGCGTTGAACCCTGGTGCATTTTTATCGATAGGGGTGCATGTTTTAAAGCTTTATGGAAATGGAATCTAAATAATGGCAAGTTATGTCGAAATTTTGAGGACTGGGTTTATTATAGTTTGTAAAATGTTGAGAAGTAGAGATAATCGTGACACGATGCTTTCCAGTTACTGAACTTCATTTTGGAGGGTAATCTTTCTTTCAAGGCCAGCGGACCTCACGTTGGCTGTTTCGCTCCCATCAGTGACAGCAGCAGTGTTGGAGACGGCCCCTTGGAGGACCTTGACGATCGAAGTACCACTTGTTGCAACCGTAACTGAGTTTTGCTTGTGCGGATCTTTGAATATGTAGCGGGAGATTTTTCAATTTTATATGTCGATTTATTTCCCTTACGGCAGCAATGCAGGCGGTGTACAAAGACAGAATAAAAGTGAAAAAGGCGAGGAAAAAAGCTCGAAGGGCAACATTCAGCTTAAGCTATTATCTAAACTATAAGATGCATAAGAAGCAAATTTATTTTGTGAATTCTGCTTAGCAGTGCGAAGTTTCTACTGAGCAGATTCTGCTGACACAGAATGGTCAGAATGGTAAACTAGCAGGTGAACAAAGTTCTACTACCGGTGAGGACCAGAAAGGCTAACTATTGTGGGGAATATACGATATTGATGAAAAAACAACAGAACCTTTTTCACGCCTGGACAGTTGGATTTTATGAGACTCCTGTAAATATGCAGATGGAGAAATTAGTAGACAGACTAATAGGCTTTTCTAATCTTAGAAACAGGCGAACGGACAGACATTTTGCTATAAATTAAAAATCGGTTCAATTTGGGTCAAGCAAAAGGTGCGAATGTGTCGCTGCAATCTTGGAGAAAAAACAGCGAATGGGTTAATTAACGAGTATTTCAATAGTTATTGTTCGGAAAAATGAAGCTGATTTTTCTGTCTAAAAACTGTTCTAATTCTGACAATGAGGGAAGAACAATATTAGTTAGCTAAAAATATCCACAATGGCAACTGACGACGAGGAACGGCTTACCGCAGTGGTAGAGGAGCTTGGAGGTTCCCTGACGTCGATCACTGGGAGTAGACAAAAACGTTTTCCCCTGTGACTGAACATTCTTCCGTAAGTTCGTTATCATCCGCTCAAAGTCGACAGTTTTTCTCGTGCGCCGTCTGGTTTACGAGTGTCAAAGAACATAGTGTGCTTCCATCCGGGCGTAACATGCTATAACCGTTTGTTGCGGGTGGCCGATGGTCCGTTTTCTTGGAAGAAGCAGTGAACGACTGGCGACGGATTTACGGACAGCTTTATTTGGGAGCATCTTGGACCGGGTCACAGGAGGTGCCGGTCGCAAGGCAGAGGCCTGACACACCAACAGGATTTGCTTTCCTTGTGGTTTGCTTCTATGAGTAGTAAGCACACCAAGTATGCTCAATACTATGATAGATTTGTTTTGTATTCCAGATGTTTTTAATCGGCGGGAATTTTTCTCTGGTTGTTTCCGGAAAACTTACAACTTATATTTTGGTAGCGGCGAGTGTGATAAGGCTAAATAGAATACGGTGATATACTGCCATTGTTTACTGTCATATGAGAAATTCTGGGGAAAAGTGATGGGTAATAATCGCAGATAAGGTATAAAATAAGAGCCGCAAATGTAAGTTTCCCGGCCGATTATACCGCCCTAACTTGGTGCTCCATAAAACACGACGGGTTTTAGCAATAGAAGCACGATACTGGAGCAAGAACGAAAAGGTTCAAATTTCACGAAGCGACTGAGCAGCAAAATGGTAACCAGAAGAAGTGGAAAGGTGTGTAATAGAGAATTAAGCAGATAGTTCGCCAAAAACGTCTACTCTTAAAAGCAAATAAGCAAAACAAGTAAATTAACTTTTTCTAGTCATAGAATGTTTAAAACAAATCCAGCACAAAGGTGAAAATTTGGCAATCTTAGCCTAAACAAAAGACTGGCAAAATGGCCAGGCCTGGAAAAAATCAAAAATGGACATTCAAAAAATCTAAGCAAAATGTTTTGTCCAAGAAAAGATTCTGCTATTTCCAAAGATGACAGATTGACAGCCTTTTTGAATAAAAATTCAGGAAGTCAATTCATTGGAAATGCAGTGCACCTCAGGTGAAACAAACTGGGAAGAAGGCCGCTTACAGTATAAAACTGACCACTCTCAGGAGTATATCGGCAATTCTAAGTGGCATCGTGAGCCCGACTGGAGGGAGGCTAGCGATAACAGGCGCGCGGTCAGCGAAGCTAGGAATATAGGTCCCGAAAAGCCAATAGATTTTTTGCACCCGCTTTTCACCATTTTGGAGAAGTGGGGAGTAAACTGTTGATAGTGAGTGCCCAGCCTGATGAACGTGGTGGTTAGTTTGGGAGTTGGCCTTGAAGGCAGGGTAACTGAAAGAAGGAGATAACGCTGGTATAGGACTGTTTGCGATTGCAGAAATTAGTCGGCAGCTTTGCAACTTTACCAGTCTAACACAAATTTTATAGTAGTATACATTGGTTTCAGCTCCATGCACTGATGTGGGTGACGACGGTGTGGGTGTTTTGACAAGGCAGCTTAGAGCAGAGGAGGAGATAGGAATGTATTCGGATCTGAAGTGGCACTGAAATCGAGCACAGCAGAAGGCGCGTTTGTATGTGGGTTGTGGTTCGGATCAGATCCAACCAGTATAGTGTAACTGTGATGCGATGTACTAATCGGTTGGGGTTTATTTTGAGCCACAGGCCACGCCATTACACTCTGAGACCGAAGTCACGGTGAGCACAAACGAACAAAAGAATACTTAAGACAGATTGCTGGGGCTGCCGTGGGGTTGCCTGGGCTGTTCGGTAATTGGAAGAAACCACCAATTCCCGCGGTGGAAGCAGTCAGCTGTATAGTTGGGTGGGGTTGTTTGGCCCGCGGTCGCTGTAATGGGGAAACTTGTAATTCCGCGATATCCGGCTGGCAGGTTTGCGGCGGGAGTGGCATTTGTACATGCTTAGAATTTGTTTACGTGAACCATGGATGAAGTAGAATTTCAGGGCCGCAGCTTAAGGATACCCTTGCGTAATCGGACTTACGCGAGGCTTCCTTCGGAAAAGCAATTTGATTCTTTTAAAATTAGTGTTCCCTTTATTAGTTTAGAAGCTTCTATTAAGTGGCTTCGCCGTCGAGGTATCGGCAGATTTGAAAATTGGCAGGCAGCGATAGCACTGAGGTCTCCAGTCCAGCCTGAAACTGGTAAGAGTAGAACATAAGGTTCTAATGTGTCGGTGGCTCCCAAATGATACTGATGTAAAGTCGCCGGTTGACGCAAGATGAGAGGTATTACCCTGCTATTAACATTGAGCTTTTTACAGAAGTAACCAGGATTAATGCATTTTTCTCAAAAATCGGCGCACGTGGTTGTAAGAATAACTACAGTCTACCTTGAGGTGGACCATATGCTGAAGCAATTTTGCGGTATGCCTAACATGCACAATGCAGAGTGCATAATGATTTATGCACTAAGAGAATGTAATGACCCCGGTTCAAGTATTTTACACGAATGAAATGGCAGTATGGACTCACTAAAGGTGAATAGCAACGACTGCAAACTTAGTTTGGAGACCCACAACCCATAAAATGCAATAAAGGAGGTTGAAGCATCGGTAAGCGGCCCAAAAGTGCTTTAAAAGCGGAGGCTTTTAAAAATGCACATAAGACAAAATTCTATTTCATCTCGGTTTTTCAAATTCTTCTTTTCATGTTGCCTCAAACAACCGTGCTGCAACTTAGCTAAGAAGAAACAACACATAACCAGTTATGACTGTGCAGCAGTTTCGCAGCGCGGGGATACATGTAGCTTACCAAACATGGATTTTGTTTTCCCACGGTAAGTTCCTGGGAAAATCATTCTAATCAGTAATTCTGTCATCATCAGAATGAAACCACTCCTTAGGGATCACTAGATTCCAAGAAAAATGGTTATACTTGGGCTTTTCGGCAGCTGTTTTGAACCCTGTGGCACATCCGCAACCTAGGGGCAAACATGCCGTTGACCCTAAAGTAGCCTCAGCACAGCATCAAGGTATTACTTGCATCATCCTACTTTCTTTGATTACAGGTTTTGGGCTGCATCCAATTTGTACGTTTGCGTGTTCCTTCGTGGTCCCATGGGGCTTGCTGCCTGAAGAATGTGCTCAGAGAATTTCTTCGCTGGCTTACACGAATTAGCAAGCAACTCTACGAATGTTAACTCTATGTATCTTGGTTCTAGCGCTCTGGTGTCTGCACTGTTAGAAGTTAAAATCACTATCCCCGATGTGTCGCCTCGCAATCTGGATTTCTGCCGCGCTTTGAGTGGTTATTTACTGGAACAGTGAAGTAATTTAACTTATCCACAGGTTTCACAAAAGCCAAGAATTTGCGCTTATTACCCCGATGTTCTTTACTGGACGAAATGGACTGCTTCGTCACTGAGGCACGTTTTCTTGTTTTGGCCAGGTTCCTGCTTATACTGATTAGCGGCGCTGTTTGTATCGTGCATTGCTACTTTTTCTTATCTCAGTTTCAACTATCTCCACGCTCGGGGTAGAATAACACATTCGTTGGGCACAGGTATTCACACAAGTTACTGCAACCAAGTGCACAAGTCCTAGTTCGAGCAAAGTTTATCGGCGGTTCATGGCGCGACTCGCTCGACAATAAATCTCACTATTTCTGAATGGACCCTGGGAACCTCAAAGCAATCAATAACTCAATTTGACATAATCTCAAGAGAACACCTGTTTGCTCCGCAAACGTCACGGTGCTATTCATGAGTAAGATATTGTGTTGGGAGACCATATTTTTGGCACGGATCTTCAGTCAATATGGATAAAAACTGGAGCCATAATAGGGCGAAACCGTATGTAAACTCAACGCCCGACCACAATAAATAAATGGAAAGAACATGTAGGTAAGGCTAGTAGAAGGCCTTCTGTATCCCTGGTCACTTTCAACAGAGAGCTCTTTGCAGATGACGGCAGAAAAATAGATGTATAAGGATTAAAAGTCTGCAGTCGACCAGAGCAGGAGATGAAACCACAGCAAATTGTAACAAAACAAACCGCCGTATTTAAGCGGGATTGTAAATAAATTAGTTGTTTTTGAAGTAAAGTCAATAGTGGAATAAGAGGACAAAGCACGAAAAGGTAAGTGCATGCGGCAGAAAGAAACCGGTGTTCGAAATTAGTGCCATCACAAACATGTTTTGCAGGTCTAACCTGACATCGAATAAAGGAACACCGGAAGAAAGTAGGTGGGATTTGCTCAGCCGGCCAAGATATTACAAAGCTTCTGGCCATTGTTTCCCCCAGGGAAGTGAACTTAAAGATTATAGAAGAAGGGAACAGGCGAAGTACTCGGGATTAGGAATGAAGCCCAACCACTAATGCCCATGGGAAGATTGGTTTTGAGCTGCGCTATCAAAAGCCGCAGAATGCCTTCCAGAAAGAAACACTGTAAGATACGGTCGTAGCTCCCTTACAATGACCAGTAGTCTAAAAATTCATTCGTGGAAAAACCCAAAGTCATATGCGGATGCAGCAAGGGCGATTGACAAGGCTGTTGCAGATCTCATGCTAAAACAAATAACTATTAATCGCAAAAACGCAGTATCACAAACAGTGAAGCAAGAAAATGGGGTGCATGGTGTCCAAAATAGGCCTAGGACAAAACAACCCAGACAGATGGGGCCTTGAGAAATAAAGAACAGAGAAATGGTTTACTCTGGCCTATGTGATTTAGCGAACAATGTCCGAAACGTGCAAGTGTAAATCAACAAAACGGAGGGGTTTCCGAACCATGCAAGTGCAGATCCACAAAGTAGAGGGTATCCGAACCAGCGGCTGATGGTCCTCAACCTTGAGGACCTCTTTATCCAAACACTGCGCTACACTGTCCCACGTCGTGCGTTGTCATCGTGGAGATTTCATAGCTACTGTTTCGTTATTCTGGCTTTATTCGCTAAGACAGGATCATTTACTCAGACATAAAAATTAGCTTGATTTTCCTGACCATTGAAATTTACGATTCGGTCACTTTATTTAGTTTGATAATTTTTGTCTAAGCTTTCACAGCCACATTTCCAGCTCTGACCTGCCCTCAGCATATGCGTTTTTATTCTATACCGCATAAATTCAATCGGTCTGCTTAGGTGCCTCAAGAGTGGATACATCCTTCGGCCTATCTACTCATTTCTTTCTCCACAAGTTTCCATATCCCTCAACATCAACCTGCTGTTCAGACGTACAATGTGACTCAGGGTGTTTTGATTTAAGTCACATTATAGTATATAGTTCAATTTAGCCAGTCATTTAACGGCTGTCATCTGCCATAGTGCATTATTGTCTTGTTAATTTACCTTCTGGCCCATTTTGTAAACTCAACCTGTCCCCAACCGTTGATGCCCACTTATTCCTGTGAAGTATACAGAAGTTACGTCGTCCTACAGTAACCCTTAGCATTTATCTTTGAAGAAGTGTGCCAATCTGATTACACAGTATCTTGCCATCACTATAGTTGTAACAAATATAAGTGGTCACCTTTCACAACCTCACCTAGATTTTCTTCACAAACTAAATTTCCAAGTAAGAGCAGAATGGCTCGTGGTGTTTAGAAGAGAGCCAGTTACGCCACTGAGAGTGTTCGCGCAACTAACTCTACGAGACGCTCCAAATTTGGCCCTCGTTTATGAACAATGAGCCAATGCTCCGCAGTACTTAATGACCTAGTGGGTGAAGCCCATGGCAGGGCACAAATATTCGAAAGATTATCCAATTTGATGGATCATGTTAACAATTTGGAACGCGCTATCTCGAAGCTTGCACCCCTTTCTCACCTCATCGACCCTGAAACACGACTGGACAAGCACGACCTGGTGGCCGCTGGCAACTTCCTGGATGTGCTGGCGTCCGAAACATCGAGTAGAGTAGACAGGTCATGTGACGTTATTGTCTTTAACATCCCTAATCGTATTCCTATGAAAGTCCTTAGAGATCAACTCATGGCGGCTAGCGGCATGGCGCACATACCATGTATAATGACGAGGCTGCGGAAGCAGACGCAGCGACATAGTTGCCCCCTCATGGTGCAGTTCCAGACAAAGGTTCTA
>LUCM01010404.1:0-68163 GCA_008360955.1 Fasciolopsis buskii
AAAAAAATAAGTTTTTGAGGGCAAGCTCACATTTTGAATGCTCGGCTACATAACAGGGTGTGAAGCTTGAGCTCTGTAATGATCTGATATACACTTCTAAGTGGAGAGAATGAATAGCTGTCTCGATCCAAACTGAGTCCGAAACGTAATCTTTTGATAGAGAATAAATTCTGAATCTGTAGGAAACGGGTGTGTGTGTTTGTTGTTCGTGGCGCTTGTCGGGAGTTATATGCCGTTTATCTGAGGGAGGGACCATGGAATATATCGCTGGACGCAACCCTGAAATGAGTAACACATGGGTTGTGTGCGCTGTTTTCGAAGTTTCGTCCGATCCAGGTTAGTGTCCGCTGAGCTGCGTTTGTCACCACACATTCCGCACGTGCAAAATCAAAAGCTCAGCTACATTTAGTAACATATCGAATTGAACAACCATGCTCCGTGTGCTTTCTTGAAGATGGGTACAATAGTATTCGCCTGAGAGTACCGGAATGCGCCTCCTCGTTCCAAATATCATGAGGCAAGTAGCAGCCATCATATTTCACTAGGTTTCCATCAATTTGGAAGGAGACTGGGTAAGTGTCGTCGGAAGCTGCTTTTCCCCTGTTCAGAAGCTGACGTTTGTTGAGGGTCTAAAGTAAACATTGGGCAAATTACTATCAAATTTAAAAATGTTAGTACAATGAAAACATTCGTAAAAAAATTCTATCGAATATAATTACAGAATAGTAATCTAACTCGATCATGTAAAATGACTAGACTAGATGGTTCAACTTTTGTTTCTTTCTATTATTC
This sequence comes from Fasciolopsis buskii, assembly GCA_008360955.1. Taxonomy (NCBI): domain Eukaryota; kingdom Metazoa; phylum Platyhelminthes; class Trematoda; order Plagiorchiida; family Fasciolidae; genus Fasciolopsis; species Fasciolopsis buskii. The sequence continues at coordinate 793 of LUCM01010404.1, forward strand.
AGTAAGAGTGAATTGCAAGTCCAATCATCTATTCTAATCGCAACGACTTCACTTGCCGATATTCGCAGCGCCTGTGTGGAGGTGTAGAGTCTACAGAACAATCTTTGTTCGTGAGAGTGGCCGCTGCTTTCATCTCTTCGGCCACCAGTTTCAGCCGTCATTCTTAGACTTATACGTTAACTGATGCTCTGCGCAATGTCAGGACGCTAATCCCCACGACTGACATTAAGAGAATTATCCGCAGAATTCCACTATATTAGATCTTATGTCTGGCAAGCAATTGACTCCTGCACTTCTTAATCGCACCTTAGACCAACAGGAACCCTTGGGCTACAGAAGAGTCCGGTGTCTTTGACGATTGCTAGATCAGGGACACAAGTGCAAATCTTGCAAAACATAGACTGATAAATTTATCCCACTGATCGTCTACAAGAGCCGCTGCCACTGGGTTCCTTAGTTTCCGCCCGATAGTTTTCCAGTTTGCAGCTGTCTGCTAACAGCGAATTACAGACATTTCGACGGCCCGTCCGGTTTGGGGAGTGCGTCGATGGCATAAAGAGCTGCAGCAAAATCGCACTAAAACTAAGAAGTGGTCCGAATCTATGTGCGATTGTTCAGTAACTAATATCAGTCTGACAGAGCCGCGCCAACTTAGCTAACAGCGACATGGTCGATCTGACTCAGACTAGCCGACGAGTTGAAGCGCCATTTCGCTGTGCGACGTGAACTGTGTCGGAAATTCCACTAAACAGAAATATGGTCATCATAGTAATGAATTGGAATCTTATCCCGTTATCTTTTCGCTGAGCAGGCAAGGCACACCGTCCACTTAAGCAGGCGAGTATCAGGCTTGCTAACAGTGGGGTCACTGAGTAGGCAGAAAGGATGAGGAGGTTAAGTTGGAGACAGAATAGACAGGCTGAATAAAGGATTCGGAAATCTGAACATTAGCATACTTATCGCTTAACAGCACTACCCACACGCCGAATTCAACGAGCAGCAGCGTCCTGATTATCCGATGCAGTATGGAATTATTTGTGGGGTCTTAACTCATGAGGATTGATGGACGAGTACTTCTAGGGCTCCAGCCGCTAAGTAGAACCAAAGCTTTGGTTCTATAAGGAAAACCCACGCAAGGTAAGGGTAATAAGTTAGTGGAAACCCATTATACTTAGATCATTATACGTCCACCGTTTTCGACTGGAGTGCTAAACCGGAATCAACCCCCGACTTGGAGAACTAGGAGACTACTTCGTCAAGCCTCTACCCATTGAATGCTTCAGCAGGATCGGATCTTCGGCTTGAGATAAGACAACCTGTATAGCTCGCTGGATCATGCAGGCAAGCAAGCCGTCACACTATGTCAAGGTGCAGACTCGTTGTTACACTCACAGTGATCTCATTGCCATCGCTCACCGTGGATAAATCAAGAATTGTCGGTCTTTCTGGTCTACACCTGTGTACTCAGATCTTGCTTTTCTCCGAGCTCGCTTTTGTTTGCTCTTAGTCTGTGGTCACACCGGCACAAATCCATTTGTCCGACACAGTTGATTCTAGATGATAACTGCCGACTTCAATCCTAGTGCGAACTTTCAATATAGTTTGCTTTTCAACAAAATGCCCAGAATCTGCGTAAATGCTGGGAGCAAGTCAAAGAAGGTCTGCACCCCTTGGCAGAAGCCACTCAGGACTCCTTGCCTCATAAGCCTCATAAAAGATGGATATCCTCTACTTCAGTTGTTTTGTTCAATGCTGGTAGATCCGTCGCTCAAGATGCAAAATACAATGAGACGCGTGGGTCCTTGAGACGTCGACTGACCAAAAGACTGTTAACTGACCGTGGTCAGTGATGAATAGGGAAATTCAAAGGGAATGGAAAAGTCTGCGGCTCTCAGAGTAGTGACAACCTTTGCCCACTGATTTGGAATACCGGCCCACGGTGCCCGAGAGCAAGTGAACCGATTAGGGAATCCAACGGCTTACCGATTCACTCTCAAAGCCGTCGGCTGGAGCGTTGGAAGAGAACTTTAGGGAGCAGTTTATGCCCGCATCTGAGCCAACGGGGATGGATACCAGCCTTCCATTTGAAATGAAGGTGATCAAGAAGATTGGTTTCTTAAAAAGCACAAAGCATTTGGACCGAATGGACTGTCATCGTCCCTCTTCACGGATAATGGCGAAGTGTTAAAATCAGAGTTAACAAAACTCCTGGGATGAATCTTTGAAAGGGAGCAGATTCCTAAGGACTGGTTTAAATCGGTGCTTGTGTCGATTATCATGAAAGATGATAAGTAAGTAGATTAGTGAGCATTGCATCCAAGCCGCTCGTGGATTTTCTGGTTCTCGCCAAAGATGTGCCTGAGAATCAAGCCGGTTTTCGTCCACGTCGAACTTATATTAACCAGATTTTCACTTTAGGATAGACCTTAGAAAAGAGACGCATGAAGTGTGCCAGAGAAATTCATTTTCCTAATCAAATCGATGTTTGCGAATGGACGAAGCCGATTTCTCATTTAAATCGATGTTTCACCCGAATTCATCACTCGAATTGGTGTTTGTCATGTTTACCAGCTTCATCGTTTTCCGATTTTTACGTGGAGGTGGTTAGGGAATTGGTGCTCTCCTCACGTAAGAATAATGGGACTGATATTTACTCGGACTAGAATTTGTCTTACTTGGAATATGCGAACGATATTGTACTACTGTGTGGAGATCCAAGTAAGTTGCAAGTTTGTATAGATCACCCTAGCTCTATCGACGATGTGTTTGGGATGGACGTAATTGTTGCTGCAAGATTGGTTTGGCTCGGAGCCGAATCTTTTTCTCGCAGGGGAGCAATTGGTTGAGGTGAGTAGATTCGGTTAATAACGTCGTTGTATCTCACCTGGTAGTCGTATGTCATAAAATTTGTCTGTTTTTATACAGAAGATCCGATTTGCATTTTGGCGACATCCCGTTCTCAATCAAAGGTCGAGTAAATACGACAGAATTGAGGTTAGTAATGCCTTACGGGTGAGAAACGCGGCTTTTGACAACAGGAGTTACGTAACAACTATTGGTGCCTGGTTACCACAGTCTTCGTATTACTGGTAGAATGCAGTGGGAGAATCCTGTGCGTAAGTTAGAAGTTAGGCATGGGGTCCTGAATTCTAGGGTTTAATCTTTAGATCGGGTATTGAATACGAATAGGTTAAGTTGTTTGGGACTTGTTTTACATATGCTCGCGGAACGAGTGTCTCCTTTTATGCTGTTCTACGAGGCAGGTAATGGTTGAAAAGTGGTTTTAGGGGTAAACTCTGACAATGATAAAAATACGAAAGATTTAACTAGTGTACTGGCTAGTGTAGTTGCAGTTAAACTAACGAGTTGGAGTCCACGAGATACCCCGAAGCAATGTTTGCAGTCAAAAAAGGATGTGATTCAGTGCCGCGATCAGTTGAGTTCTGCCATTTAAAACCTCCCTTCTTCTGCATAGCTATTCAACCAACTGTTCTGCAGTCGATCTTTCGTTACTTCAAGTTCTTTTTCTGTTTGAGCAGATGATGCTGTGAAGTACTGCCTAAGACGAGCATGTTGATGCAAAGTTAGTAGTTATCCAAACTGAACTGAGCTAACTGAATGGGCTGACACAGTTCGGTAATTATATATTTAACTTCCACTCGGGATGGTTTATTCAGTAATGCCATTTATTAATTCATTAGCAAAGTAATTTTTCACTCGTCGAACTACTTTCCGCTCGTACTACTATTTGACAAATGTTTCTAGGAGCAAAATGACGCTAAGTAAGCAATTTATGTTTCAGTTATCGTAGCACAACCGTTCTTCAATGAAGACTTCAAATGCGGTTGATATATGTCTGTCCAATTAATTCGGTCCACTGCATGCTATTCGCAGTATGCCTAGCCGTAATGCACTAGACGAGTAAATGTCCACGTCAGATAACACACTGTCGCTTATACTTCATAGGTTGCAAGCTCTAATCCCGCTGGGCTCAGGTTGGTTAATGAAGTTCGGTAGCAAGCAGAAGGGATCAATGTTCCATTCACGCGAAGCTCGTAGCATACCCACATATATTTCAGGAGTTGAACTTTTACGCCTGACAGTGCACGTCATTTCCGTTGTTGGGAAATTCGAAAACTAGAGCTGTTCACAGTCTCGCTCTTATTTGGCATTATTTTGTCAATCAATCGGCGAGTCGATTTAAAATTTTGAGGATGAGCGATCAAATTATAATTTGAATCAGTTGCTATACAATGGTACACGAAAACCATATGTTCAGGCATTTTCCTTGAATTCAAATTGAGATTAATTTAGTCTCTCGGTGAAACGAAGTCTATCTAACTTGGATGTTTTAGTTTTGTTGATATTTCCAGAGAAATTTGCTTATTGAAGATTGAAAACATCGAGTGATACGGAAAAGTTCACTCAGTAGCTTAGTATTTGCCTTCAGGTCTGTTCTGCCTGGATTGTTTTTTAAGTTCATTCATGCCTTGCATGATATCACTTGCGTTTTTCTTGGTTTTGTTAACTTGAAGCAAGAAACTTCCTAAAGCGAAAGTAAATAAACTATTGGAAATAAGAATAAACCAGTGTTTGTGGTTCTTTTGTATCAACCGTGGAGGCTCACAGGTGAATTATACCGAAATTTATTGATAAATTTTGGCATGCATTAACAAAATGTCACAGTTTCAAACAGATATATTGGCGGACAAGTAATGTAATGTAACCACATCTGATCGAATTGAACCAACCATTAGGCCAGAAATGATAATCATTGATGCATCAGGATTAGTATCCACCGAGCGGTTGATACGGTCGGGATACAGTGTTCTGGGCTTATGCAAAACTGGCCAAGTGGTGAAGGTGAAACGTATGAATGAGTGACAGGGTCGAATATGTACTCTCAGACTTTAACTACGTTATACTAAGTGGAATGTATGTTGACTGACTCTAACTAGCGAACGAGATACACTTTTGACCAGTAAGTCACTTATTTAAACGAGATCAAATCTGATCCATTTCGGGGAAGCCCGATAGTAGCTGTATATTTAATGACAAGATTACACAACAACGGGATTCTTCAAATGGTGGCAAAAACATTCTCAAAAAGAATTTGCTCATCATCGGTGGTGACAGAAAGACCAGAGCAGACGGGAAAAATATTCTGACAACTCAGATTCTCGGTCCTGGCCAGCTTTATGAAAACTGCGACAGTTTGATGAAATCTTTCAATTTTAACTAAAATACGGTTCTGCCGCTTCAGAAGACATTGTCCTACATGGTATTCCGGATGACGAGAGAACAACTGTTAGCAAACAGTACATCTACCTCACTAGACAACAACAGACCTGGCTGACTTGCAGTGCGCTGAATTAAAAAATGAGGTATGCTTTGTGAATTTGGCATCATGAAACATCGTTACAAAATTTAATTGCCTACAGGTGGCTAGTTATCTGCCTTTCTTAAATGACTGCTGCTCGGCGGCGAGGCACATCGTGCAATTACTGGAACGAAATCTCAAAGCAGATGAAAGCGGTAGAGAAACCTCACTTCATGTTTCCCTCATTAGACATCATTCGCTTTCAGTTCCTTACTCAAGACTATCGTTTCTTTTTCGTTTTCAAAGCAGGTGTTTGTTACTTTGCACGTCAATGTACCAGCTGCTAGCTTTCCTAATTGCGAATTTCAATTTTATTCCTTTTATTCTTGTTTTGTTGTGGTTTTAACTTCCTACAATTGTGATGACTTAGGTTTTGTCTCCACATCCGTAAACTTTGAACATTTGTGTATTGCAGATCACGAATTCCCTGATATTAATTTGAGGTGCACTTACTCACTAGAAACTGGCGAGGAAACTTTGTGACCAAAACATCAAACCCAGCTGTCAGGTGTGATGCCTTACATTCCGCAATGTTCCAGATGCGGCAAGCCAGTATCTCCCCGAGTTTCATCTTAGGCTGAAGTGCACTGCATTGTGTCGCTGACGCCACTTTCCTACTCCACCCTCCAGTCAACACCTCATACAGCCGATAACCGATGCTTATTCGACACATGAAGAACCAAAGCACGTTTCATCGGTCAAAAAACAAAGGCTTGGTCCTAACTGTCACCTTTAGCTAAGCGTGTTAAACGTCTTTCGCTGCCGTTCTGAGCAAATTCAATAATACGAATTATTTTCTTATCTATAATCACTCTGATGAAGCTTTTGTAAATGTACGAGAGATATGAAAAGTTGCCTCTCGATTTATCGAATATTATAATTTCTGCGTAGTCCTATGAATTGGCTTTGTCAGAAGAGAACGAAGACATATGTTGCAAAATGAAAGCGTTTAATTTGACTTTTCTCATCGTGGTCGTGAAATATGACAGTCGTTAGATAAAACTTTGCAACGAATACAGCGGGTGAAGGATTGATATGGGCAGTTACCAGTAAAGTTGAGTGACAGGCAGAAGAATGTCGTGGGGTTGAAAGGAAGATAACGAAATATTGAGGACCAAATGTGTCTGTCCCTAAAACGCTGGTTGAGGCATGGCTACTATTATAGCCTCAGTGATCGTCAGCAGTTTGAAGGTTGCTTTTCACACCCACACTTTGAAAAGTGGGGTTACATCAACGTTTTGACCCGGTACGGCCACTAGATTCCGGTTCGACCTCCGCTTCCCCGTATATCAATCACTGTTCCCCTGTTCCTAATGGAGGTAGCTATTGTATCCGATTACCTTAACTGTGGTCATTTTTTATTGATCAACAGATCGAAGTCGAATCTCAAAGCGCATCTTTTGGTAAGCGACAGACCAAGTAATATCTTATTCTACTTAATCTGCACAGTTGACTACTGCCCTATAGACTGAGGTTAGTCAGTATTGTTTTTATTGTTACATAAGGCAAAAAGATAGTATGTCCAAACTACTCAAGCATCTGTCTGCCCAAGGTGAATCAGCAGATGTCCTCTCAGAACATGCCCATTTGCTCTGTTGTAATGAAACATGTGGTGCGTTCAACCAGGAGGGCCCCCACCTCGGCATTGTAAGCACCAATCAGATCCTCATTCCGTGGAGGATTCTAGGCATTCACACAAATCCACACATCCCACCACAACACGCACCGTGGACTCTTGCTCAGCAGCTGGCTGAGTAGACCCTAAATCATTGTGAAGGACAAATTTTGCGGAAGTCGCCTCCTTCAACCTGGCCAGTTTTATAAGACGGTATTTTGGTGATTCATAGTCACTTGTTAGAGCTTACTAATGTTTCTCGTTCATTGTAGTGTAAGGTCATATCCGTTATGTGCATTGGCCAAGTTATCTGTCGATGCGTCATACAAGATACAATCTAAGTTTACCAACTTCCAATTCCCTATAGGGATTGCAATAACACCTATCTTGAATTCATCGGCAATTTTGTGGTATTCTTTGACTAGCTAAGCACGATTTGTGCCGGTCTTTCGTTAAGCGTTTAGCAACGCAAGTATTTCAAATATGATTTTAAAGCTGTCCGCACCCAAAATGACGGCATTCCGATACTGTTTCCACAGCAAGGCTGGTACTGACGACAACGGGAGCTAAGATCCCAGGAGACATGAGCTAATTTACCCTTCGTTTAATCTGCGGCATCCGATGAAAAACAAGAACTGGTTCGATATAAGCAAGGACCTCATTACCAACCGCAAAACACGGCTGTCTGCGACCATAAAATGTGCGAAATCGAGTTATCCTGCTCAAGAAGCTAGGAGATGTAAAGCGTTAATGACCAATACAAGTTTCGAGGAAGGAAATTTCTATTCCAGACTTTCAAAGTATCATAATCAAACAAAATTTCAGACCACTCAAAGTTTAGTAAAACTAAAGACATGGCCTCTTGAGTAGGGTTGAATAGAGGAAAACATGGTGGCAGGGGAAAAATCTAGATATTTACGCATATACAATGCTGTTTTATATTAGTAATAAGTTAACTGACATTCCCCTCCCGGACCAAAATCAGAATAAGCCCGATGAGTATTCGTGCTCGGGCATTTCAGGCTATTTATTTTCTCCGTGGTCTGCTGATATCATGCGATTGCCTGGAGATAAAATTGCCATTCAGCTTAACCCCCGAAAATAACTTCGGGTAAACAATAGTGACCAATGTTCTGAGCAAACAAAGGATTTACGGCCAATTATCTTATTCCATTCTCCAGTTTAAGCTATTTCCGCCCGTATGGCAATCTTACATCTTTTTCAAATTCTACCGGACAATTTCGATTCACGGAACCAGAATAGGTTACTTTAATTTCCTCCCAGGCCATCTTTCTCTTGGCAGGTAAGTACAATGATTTCATTCATATAACAAGAAAGACGGGGGAACCAGAAGGTATCCGACTAAAGAGATGGTTGATTCTGTGATAAATATAAGTTAAACTTTCTTCAATCTTATTTGCTGAAACTGTTGCCAGCCGGTGGTGATCTGATAAAGCTTAATTTATGTACTAGATTAACCACTGGCTTAAAAATTGTGTGTACTCAGAACAAAAATAACTCAATCGAACAATACCATACGAAATGCTTTTCTGATTGTACGAAGGGAAATTTTCAGCGGTGAGAAAGAACCAGTTTGAAGTAAAAATAAATGTACAATCTGTTCCAACACCATCGTCTGTTGCACCAAGGTTTGTCGGGCACTTGAAGGATAGAATTCATTTGAGTATTGATGATGACCTAGAAATGGAGGAAATGGGTGCAAAATGGTGGCACTGAACTCGGTTTATGGATCATTTTAACAGGAATGCATGATGAAGATTAACGATTATGGATTTTAGAAAAATAATCTGAACAGTTTTCTGGAATTCTTTATTTTGCTGTCGGGGTCATCATTTTGATCAAAGCTGTGAATGGCATTGAAACCCTAGAATTAACCGGTGACGTTTTTTTGATACATCTGGTTTTATGAAGAAGGTGGGTAAAGACTGCGTGCAATGTAAGGGAACCGAATGGCAGATGGTTAGACGGATGATAGTCTTTGCACTAGGAAGCCCAAAATTCGTTCACTTACGAATGCCTGATAGAGGTTTTTATAATCAATTTCATTCAACACTGTTTGTTTGGATTTGTCTATGCCTAGGATAACATGTTCCATCGGTCACATTTATACACAGTTTCGCTAACGAATTCTCTCCTGGTAAGCCCGTAATCTCTGACGATGTTTGCAAACCTACTCGCTCTGATAGAAAATGCAGCATTGCAAAGTTCAAACCAAATGAAAAATAAGTGTTTTTTATGCGTGAGTACGTTTCGTGACTAGTTGGAATGGGAGTTGCACAACATTTCTCTTGCTAATCCTGACCAGAGCATCATATACTGGTAGTTACTGCTGAATATGCTCAGAAAGTTTTGAATCGTGTACGTTTACAGTTAATAATTGCAATTAGGATCTGGATGCGTGGACAAAATTCCCTCGCAAGTACAAGACCGACTTGGCTAGTATTCCTGCGCGTCAATTAAGCGCACCCGATAACCTCCTGCCCAAAATATCGTTTTGCTTGTACAGCCCGAATTTATGTGTATTACTAAAATCAAATTTGTATTTCCAGGAGTGCACACACAGACAGTTCGCTGAAAAGCTCATAGAAGAGCCATAACTAAGATTTGTTGATGCAATTTACACATATGCATGCCTAAGCGTATACACTTATATACACACATGGACTGTAGGTTGGGATGTGTTTAAAAAGCTTCTCTTTCAGTAGTCCTAAGTATCTAGTACTTGAGAGGCACGGAGAAACATCAGAAAATACTATGAATTTATATGTTTCTCTTATTATTAATAATATAATATTATTTTTATATCTATCTGTAGACTGTAATAAGGCCAGTTAACCTTGGATGGCCGTGTTTGTCAAAGTAAAGCCGTCTGGAGGTGAAAATGAAATCTTACTGCAGTATGAGAATCTGATGAATATTTTTGGAAAATCCTGGAATTTATCCTAGACTGCACTCATGAATGATAACAAACTCCATTGTACAACAAGTGCTCTGACTTTCTGAAAACTTCTACTTACGATTGTTCCTACATTCGTAGGTTCAATTGACTGTTTGTTAATTTGAATATGTTTCCTTAACTGGAGTCTAAAACTCATAGTTTATTAGGAACATAAACATTTTCTTAGGAAAGATCTAGATTCGCATCCTAATCGATCTCGCCTTATGCCCTTTTAAGTGATTCCTTTGCTCTGATGACAGTCAAGTATACGAGAAAAAGCAGTGTTTTGGCACTCGAGTATAGAGGGTGATGAACTGATTGAAAATCCTTGGTCAATTTACCTGTTAGTGATTAAGTATATCCAACGTTTAAACCAAACAAAACCAAAATATGGGCAATCTAAAACAAATACATTCTCTTGTCTTCAACTGACCAGAGTCGAAATTTTACAGGAGAACTATTTGCTATATTCCCGAAGATCGTTACTGACATTTAAGTCACCGGTGTTTGGATTGAGGAGAACAAAATTTAAACACCCCAGATATCAGTCAATATGAAGTATGGATTACTAATCCAAGAAGTCAGGGTAAAATTGTCCGGCTCAGCGATAGAAAACACATTGAACTGGCAAACCACCAATTTTGTTGTTGAATGCGTGGTAGCCGGTGACCTGGTGTACACTTACAAAATAAACATTTTTAGACGGGATTATTCGATAAGTCTGTCGCGTTTTCTAGCTCTTATCCAAATGGTTTACTGCTAAACTAGGAAAATAATGAAAGCTTTACAAACGGATTAGATGGAAATGTACTTGGAAAAAGGGAAATTTCGTCGTGTTGACTAAAGTATGCTGTTGATTCTAAGGAAGTTGACAAATAAAACAGCGGCTTCATTTTCGATGGGAGCTCCACGTTCCAATCACTCAGAATCTGGCAAACACGCTGTCCCAAGCAGAGTGAGTTTCTTTCAGTTTCTCGTTAATCTGTTGAAAGTACATTTGGGTTTAGGGTACTCTTCACATAAAATTACGTCACGACCTGCATTATGGTCCTATCGGACTGTCTAATTTGCTGATGCGGTAATTTAACCAGCTGACCTAGGAATCAGAACTTCCTGGGGCATGAGACAAAGGCAATTTCATACTGGAATTGCTCTATGCTATATCAAAATGACTACAGTTTGCTGAAAGAACGTGACGGGCCCACAGGTTGTTATTGTTTATTGATTCTGAATTTCTAGCAAAATCGGCCTCAAATTATTGGGAATATATCTCGCTTAGTTCTCCTTATCGGACTCATAGAGCGACAGTATTTTCTATGATATCGAGGTTCAAGTGTCCAGGATATTTCACCTCTCAAAGTTTGAAATATCTTCAGATGACGTTAACACATCGTGGAACAACAGAACAACGCCACAGACGACGATATCAAGAACAAATGCAAAAGACTGAGAAAGAAAGAACGACGGGAAGCAGCTTTCTTTTTGAGTACATTTCACAAAAGAAGAGTGCAAATTATTCAAACAAACAGATAAAATTTAGGGGATTACAAGACCACTAGCTCAGAGACGAACACTTTTTAGGACAACACCTTATGATCCAAAAGCTTCAAATAATGTGAAAAAATAACGACTTGTGTGACAACCAGGAAAATTAATTTTTGAACTAAATGTAAATTAAGGTGAGCTAATTGCTTGTTAGTGCAATCCCACTGATGTGAATAAAAAAGGAGAAAAACCACTAAAATCAAGATCTTCTGATAGCGAAGGGCGTTTGGGGACTTCTGAACTTCCAGTGGTGATAAAAATGACAAGCGCTTGTGGATTTCCGCTAACCGACAAGTGACAAAGACTAATTTTAAAAAAAGCATCTGGAAGGGAATGATCAAACTATAGGTGTTTTTAATTAAATGGAATTACATCGAGCTTCCGCTTACATCTAGAAAATGTTCGTCATTTTCCCTGTTCAGTTGAACCTGAATTCCATTCCTTTGTCAATATTGAAGCCGTGTCATTATTGCTTACATATTCCTTAAGCACTTCAAGCTTTCTGTCGAGCTTTGGACAGTCGGGTTCTAAAGGTTTTCTTGAAATTGGACAGTTTTTCTTCGCTGTTTCCTGTCTTTTGCACGGTTTCTCAATTCTAGCTCATCGTTCCTCAACCGTATTTGTCAATCCTCATTCTTGTGTATCTTGCATCCTTACATGGTTGCTATATCACACCCTGAATAAAATGGAAACACGTTATTTCCCTCCACTGTTTCACTTAACGAGCTTCATGAATATTTTAGGTTTATACTAAGTCTGCTCTGGCATACTCGCTGTCATAGGATATTTTGATCGTACAAACAGTTAACACATCTGGTTTTCTGATAAATTAGCCTCTCAGTACGTGACCGAAATTCTCATAATTCATCAACCTAAGTACTTTTTATTTTCACCCTCTCATTGCATAACAGCAGGACACTGGCTTCCGAATGCACAAAGCTCTTGCTTGACCGGCGATTTTAAGGAGAATTAAGCGTCTGCCATGCCGTAATTAGCAAGGTTTCGAATCCCAAATATGAAAGCTGTTCTTCTATCGGAGGGTGGTTTACGATAGCCGGGCCCATTATCCGGTCTGCTGTGACTTCATAGGCTTCTACATCACTAAGTTTCTGGGCTGTGGTTGACTTTTCTTACTCTTCTGCTGTGGCACTTGGTGCTGGGATCATCCTTCTGACAATATACTCTTGCTTCAAGTGTCATAATAAGAAAAATGTGCCCATAACATTTGATTAATTGAAAAAACTCCGAAGGTGTCTATAACCCCACGTCTTTGGTTGGACATTTATCAACGTCTAAACTGGATTCTAAGCTCTGTTTCGCTCTTTTCAGCGTTGCTTTATATCTACTTATGTCTACCGCAAACAATAAGTGGGTCGATCAGAGATTTCAAGTTACATATGAAACCCGACTATATTCCTTTCTTTCGTTTGCCGTCCTGCATCAAATGACTCAGAAATGATTCGAACTCAAATTACAAAAGCATTACACATTGTCCCTTAGGGTGACGCTTCCTCGCTATGCTAATCTCTTATTTAAACATTAACTCACCAGTCCGCCGCTCAAAAGACGTCAATAATAAATCGTTGCAAAACAAAGGGGTAATGCCGACGTACAATTTAGAAATTTTCAACACACGTACAAGAAGCTCGGCTTACCAAATTTGATCACACCTGGACTAGGATTCCGTTGATTGTGAACATTTTGTTAGCTTTTGTAATTCCTCCTCGTATGTGCGGACAAAATCGGCCTAAAATAGTAAACCTAGAAAAAATCCGTAGTGAACTAACTTACCATCAAAGTGTTCCAGCGTTCCGTAAAGCTGCTTACAATACCCTGCATTCGATTTGACTCGGTTCTGTGAAAGGAAGGAGTTAACGAAAGCTACTGATTCTTGACCAGATTAGTAGAGAATCATCAATTTGAAATTAGCTTCCTCCTCACGACCAGTTAAAACAATGTGCTGGGAATTGTGAGAGTTGTTTTTTGAGTAGTATTTTAGCTTCATATGCTGTTAACGTGAAACTCCATAACAAGAAACAATTACAATGAATCCTACTCACAGTTGTCTGATCCCACTGGTTCTTTCCTCTGAGGGCTGATCAAAGTCAATAGTCGTTTTGGGTTGCAATTTGCGGCTCTTGGATATCATTGGAAGCAACTTGTATGGTAGATTTGCACTGTTTAACGCTCGTTTCAGTTGCAGTTCTCGGTTGGCTTGTAAACGTTTTCGGGCGAACTCTTTGATTAGGATCTAAAGGAAAAGCATTTGAAATGTGAAGAGGGTAAAAGAAATTTTTCGGTTAATCCTAACATTGAATAACGATATTTACGTGTAAAGCGAAATATCGGCTTTTGTTTTAGGCTACTAATGTCACTGTTCAGTAGTCTGTGACGCCAGTCCGTCCTTGGGATAGTTTTGCATGTTGTAGGCCCCATTTGAACAGCTCGTACGAATCGTAATTTTAATCCAAAAATCTAGCAGTGCGTTGTAGTAAATTATATGCATTTGCTTACCTACCTTAACCTTTCTGAAATTAGGCCTTAGACTCACAAAAACATGATCCTCACTAGCAATTATCCCCCATGGATACGCGTGCCCTCTGACTGTCGGCGCTACAGTCCTACATTAATTCTGTCACAGATCGGAGAAACCGTTTCAGTACCGCATGTGCACCATCCTACAAATCTACGGGTGTTCAAATGCGACTCAAATGGCATATGCAGTGGCTTGGATCTCTTGAAATCTGACCAGTGGTAAATATCCGCATAAGCACCCAGGGATTGGGCTTCTGACTTTCACCCAAGAAGAGGTGTTTGCTATAACTGCGTCAGTTTCATCCCGTCACTGGCTGATCGGATTCACCAAATTTATTCTGAAGTTCCCCTCAGTAACAGCCAATAATACATGCAGCCTTCCACTGTTTGTGCCACAACTACCTCGTTAATCTCATTCGAGAAAATCCTTTGAATGCAATTAACTAAATGGTGCTACAGCAGTATGCATATGTTGCAAATGAAAAACAGAGTTCAAATTCTAGGAGCAACGGAGGGTTTACACAAATGAGGAGCTTTGATATGAGGAGAACTCAGGTTTGCCTAGTATTTTCCTCTTATCAGTGCTTGGCTGTTCTGATGTGCATTATTCTCCGGTGTTTGTAAATTGAAAGAGTAAGGAATCTTGAGCCCATAATGTCTCAACATTGTCAGCATTATTAGCACTGTTTAATTATACATCACATTTGCTGCATCATTATATTAGTACTGCTCTTAGTCTTCATTTTCATTATTGTGCTTTATAACTTGCCCATCTTACTCAGATACACCATTCCGTGCTCATTATTATTGCTATAAATGTAAAGAACTCTTTCGGTACTTTTAGTGAAGAACTCTAAAAGTTGGCTTATCTCTCTTGCTCACGCGCTGTCTGATTTCTACTCATGTTCTCATAGGAGGCCCTTGGAGACATGAAGCGAATATTCAGAAGATTACTGATCGCAATAATCCAGCCTGTCCGTTTTCTCTACTCCAAACAGACATGCTATTCTGCTGTTCCCATAATACCGTTGAATTGCAATTCATTTCTTAAAAAACAGCAACCAGAGGCATGAATTTATGAATTTGTCTTGGTGAGTGTGAAAGTGAAAATAAATACAGAATATCATTAGACAATCCCGAGAGCCGATCGTGCCGGGCGATCTATGCCGTACGGAGGGCTCTGTATTTCCAGCAATTTAGTCCATCCATTCGAGTATCATTACAACTCCATATATGCTTGGATGAGCATTTTGTCATCAAACGAATGGAATCAAACTTGCAAAGTGCTTTCTAATAATTTTTTAACTCCCACTATTAGTTGCTTTTGTTTTTGTTTTTATCATTGTTTAACTCGAAAGACTTCGGGGAGTCTTTTAACTTGTGTGCTTAGACGTATAGACTGTAGATCTGCCTTTTCTTTTTCGTAAAGTTATGACAAAGCGAGTTGCTTGTCAAACATCCTGCCTTCTATGCAAAATGGTGTTTCCTAGAACCGACCAAACTAGGACGTAAAATAGACAGTGAAGCCAGTCAATTATCACGATTCACACGCAGTTCAAAGTAAAAAATAGAATGAAGATAAAAATGATTAACAAGTTGGTCTGGGAACTGGAAATACGGGGTAATTAATTGAAGTATAGGTGAGGCTGATGTAACCGGACTAATGCTGGGTCAGTTACGCCCTGTGCTTGTGAGCGTAACCAGATCAGGCAATCTGACTGTCACGGCTTCCGCGATGAGTGACTTTCAGCCCATCTTGAACCGATAGACAATGGAAAACGTTTTAATTGCTTTGATCTTATGGCAAGTTACAATCAGGCGTTCAATTATCGCGAATCTTGCGCAACTCCGAGATGTTTTTTCAACTTCTTAAGAGTAAGTTTTTTGGCGCGCATATCAAATGGCCTCCATATTCAGCCTATGTGAGCTCGTCCGTGTATGGAAGTGAACAAGCGGATGGTTTCTGAGTTGACGACTAGTGACAAAAAATGTTTTTACCGGCGGCAACATTACGCGCATTTATTTTTATTGGGAGATTAAGTGAAGAAACAGCAAATCACAGGAAAATTACCTCAGCATCTGGATGATCTTGTAATGCCTCGAGAACATCTGAACGAGACAACACGAACAAGTCCGCGTAACCCACGGCACGGACATCGGCAGTTCGTCTGCAAATACGGAAAAACCTTACTAAGGCTGCGATTTGTAATAACTGTGGCAGAACTGAAAGGGATCTGTTAATGGTAGGATTATTGTAGATAATTTTTAAGTCTTGTTAGGTTACGGAACTGCAACAATTTATTTGGTATAGGAGTCAGTTTTTCCACATGACATTGGGAGCTGATTTTCTGACCACACGGACAAACTTTACGGCTACAGGAGTAATGAAAAAGGCTAACGATTAAAAGGTTTTAAAAAATTATGTGGTGTTTTGTTACAGATTCCGAAATCGATCGCTCAGTACCGGAGTCAAAAGCGCAACTTTTCAATTACCGGGAAGATATCGCCAATAATGAACAGTCTTGATGTAACCAGATTACAGGCAAATACAAATTTGCTTGAGCAATGACATTCGGCATGTCCGACCTTTGTGGAAATTACTTGAAGTCCTGTTGCGCATATTTTCTGACCCAATATCCCATACAAAATAATCTGCAGAGGTTGCTTCAACTTCGGACGAAAATTCATTCCACATCTGATCAAACTGCCAGATATTTTGAATGAACGAATCCGCGTAGATCACTTATTGTATCGGGAAGTATGACGAAAATTTTCGAGATACATATCAAGCTGTTCTCTGAATGGCAACCAAAACCTCACAACTTGACACTTAATATACCCTGAAACAATATAGGATCCATTGTGCCGCTCCCCAAATAGCCTGTTAATTTCTTTATTCCGGATTGTTAGGCCTCAGTAGCATCCACTGCTGACCGGTGATTGCTTGTTTTGGCTCCCTCTAGAAAAAATAACGAAACTGAGCTCCGAGAAGTCTCGTCCAGTTGACAAACTACCTCATGCTTGTCAGCATCTTTGTGACTTACGTTTGTTTTATTCGTTTTTCGGGCCAACAGCGGTTGGTCAGCTTTTTTGTGGACTTGAAATTTTATGCTACTGAAGTTGCTTCGTTGTTAAACCCGGACCGTTCATGTTGTTTGATTGACGCTGCTCACAACCTACTTCATTTTGTTTGTATCTCTACATTCTTGTCGTCCAATCGCCACTGACTATCAGCTGTCAGCCCGTGAACTAGTGCGGCCCTCCCTCGGACTATGCCATAGAAAGGTTCTCTTGATTTGGCGCTATCAGCCTGCTTTTATATGTCCAGTAAGTGCTGACATTTTTCCTGTCAAAGGCAGGATATTTTCAATCTATGAAATGATTTGATCTGTAGCTGACACACGCAAAGTGAGCATAGCAACCCCTCTTATTCTCGGCCAGCCATGTGCCAAAGCACATGCACACAAAGGCCAGGGGATTGTACATATCACCAAGTACTTAGTATCAAGACAATAACACTGAAAAAAGCAAGAAAACAAATATTTCCTGTCAGCCAAAACTTACTTGTTTGCACCGTCACGATTAAGTATTCCGATCTCCCCAAAGAAGTCTCCGCTGCTCATCATAGAAATCACTTCGTCGTCTGGCCTGTCAATAAAAGGGCACTTTATTACTTGAGGGCACTTGAAGTGAATGTCATTTTTCCCACAAAATCCGAGATTGGTGAACGGGAAAAAGTTTGTATTAAAAATAGATAGCTTTGACTGACATCAGTGGGGCTTTTTTACTCGCAACATCATCAGATAATCGTTTACCTCCTATCGTCGAGCTGGCTACATCGGTCGTAGCAGCTGGCGGATTATCAAGCGGGTATAGGATTACAAACCTACTAGCTAATGTAGAGGGAGCCGATCAGGGACGTATCATCAGCCGTAAGAATAGATAAATAATCCAATGTTGTTCAACAAGCTCCCGTCAACTTTCTGAATCAGATGAAAAATGCCTTTTTGTGCCTTTTGTTCCTAAAGACCAACCGTCTGAAATATTCGGAGAAGATACATATTAAGTGTAGTAGTCACATGGCAAGACAAAATCAAACGCTCCAAGGAAAACCCATATGGCATCGGAGCAAAGGTACCAACACTGACAAAAGAATGGATCTCCATCCCACACTGTTCAACATCCTCACATTCTATGCTTAAAGAAGAATTTGTCCATTTCTGTTAATTATTTGTCCATTGTTGATGAAGCTTCATAATAACACCCGATATTGAATCTGCTTTACTGTCTTTATATGAACTCCGTATCACCAAGCAGTTTTCCAGTGGAACCAAGAGAAGCCTAATAATGATTAGTAGTATTTACCAGTTTAGTGCTACAAATAAGTGCTAGAGTTGTTAGTTATCAAATCTCAGCAGTTTATCCAGTAGATATTTCGCATCAGTTGCATCAGCAAAAATATGCCCATGTACCTTGAAAATGGTGATCCAATCATAAATGTTTAAATGAAAGTTGCGGTCTACGCCTAACTGGAATTTGGAGACGGGGAAACCTGGCTTAGTAATTTTGCAATTCAGGAAATCTGCTGTGGTCAACACAGAGCTCTCCCAGTTATTGCGTTTCCAATTTGGTATGGAATTCCTCGACATTTAGTGGAACTGCACCCTGTCGGGATTTCTTTGCGAATATGTCTACGAAAATAACCAAAAGATTTCGTTGGAAAAATGTCTCAGGAATCGAAAAAAAGAAAAATTAAATGATTGTGAATGGTTAATTTAGTTGGAAGAATTCGGTTAGACATTAGTGAATCGGTTGTGGAGACTATTTTTAGGACACAGCAAAAGTGAAACGTGGTTTTGTGCTATTTTGATCTTGTTTTTCACATCACTTTGTATTATGCGTGCTGGAAAAAAGGATTCTTTACACCCTAGAAATCGCCACCATTTTCGTCTAGTTTGGATAGACAATTAGTGGGTTTCGAACTGCAACTATCTTACTTGTCAATGACGGGACTGTAAACAAGCCAGCGGATGCATCAAGAAAAAAGACACAAACTGGGTGATTATCAATATAGTTTACAAATTCGATATTAAAAATATGTTGTGGTGCTTCACTTTTAGTCTGCGATGTGCAAAAAGACAAGAAACAGTAGTTCTAGTGGAGTGTAACTAATATCTATCGGACAAATTGAATTAGTACGTACAATTTCATGATTGGAATTCCTTTCAGTCTTACCCTATCACTTCCAAAACCCCATCGGCGATGATGAACATTTCCCGTGCGATTTCTCCCTTACGACACACGAAATCACCAGGGGTGAATATTAATGGCCGCATTTTCAACACCAGATCCTGGAGGAATTCTGGTCGACATTCTTTGAAAATGGTCACCTAGGAATAAACGAATGAGTAAATTAAACATCAACTGAATAGAAAGCATAACCATCCGGTAGCACCTTTTAATTGTCACGCTTGATAATACGAAATAAGAAGCAAATAGGATAAGCAAACTCCCTCGAAAATTGCACGGTCTATTTGACCAAAGGGTCAGTTTGTAAACCTTGGCACTCACTTTTTTCAAGGTTGCCAAATTCACGTTGACCGCCAGTTCCGATTTTAGTTTGTCTGGAAGCATTTTTAACGCGTTCACATCACCAACCCCGTCCATTCGTTTTCTGTGAGGAGGTAAAAAATCAAACAACTTGGTTACCAAAAGCTCTACCTGGCTGAAAGTAGACAATGGAATGGTTCCCTTTGTAGATTCCTCGAGCCTTCTTTAGTGCAATTAGAGAATTTTAAACTTTATGCGCTTTAAGAAAATAACATGTACAATGCACTGAATTCCATTGACCCATGGGATCAGCTCACGTCAGTTGCACAAAAGGATAGTGATAGAGCACAGAAGAAAAAGAAGCCTTTCACGTTAAGATTAAGCCAACGTATTACTGAACAAATTGAACTGCATTATTCTCAGTTCTCGATGTTCAAACTAGCTTTCGTTCGGTTCACGTCGAAGTTCTTAAAAAGCTGGAACACATTTGCAGAATTTCCATTGTCAGACGATTTTTATTCACCCACCGGTTGCATTTTGGCAGGCCGAATTCGGTAACGCCAGTTTTATGATGCACACCTTTAGTTTCCATGTATTTACTGTTCGTGTGATAAACAGTCGTTAACAATGAACTTCACCAAAACCTATTAAGAGATTTTTTATCTAAAGCAGTCATCTTATCCATAAGTTTAAACAACAACAGATTAGTTTCACTCCATGCTGTAGCTTTGTTTACATTTTTCATCTCTGTGTGCTTGATAATCAGGTGATGAAAGTTGCAGTGTTTCTAGGGTTTCTGGTGTTCTAATCTTCTCACGACCTGGCATCCTTCAATAAACCACGGCCCTTTTCATGAAACTTGTGTCAATTGTTTTCCCACTAGCAAAAAGGAAGTAGAATAGAGGACAAGCGTTAGCCACCCAGCAATCTTTCCAAGCTTGCTGAAGACTCAAAAGACCCCCAAATGGCAAGCTAATGAAGCCTCTTTTCCTTCTCGCAAATGGGTCAGCATTCCAAAAACAACCATTGTATTCAATAAACACCATGCAGGTTGCTTAGATCAGCAGTTCAGTATGCATGAAACCACTCATCAATCACCCTAGTCCCTTTAGGTATGGTGCCTGGTTTAGGGATTTGCTATACTGCACCGTAAATACTGTCGAATTCATCAATAATGAAAGAAAGTTTATCATACTAAATTTGAGAAATAGTCGGAGGATTTCTGTATTATGACCATATCTCCACAGAGTTCACCACTATTAACGGTGCAGAAGCAACAATGGTGAAAGTCCAAACTTCAGTTAACACATGGCTTCCACTTCTATTTGATTATTTCATCGCTCGTCTAATAATTCTAAGGTGTCTTGACACATCCGCGATCGGAAGAAACTTATTATATGATCTGAAACTTGGCTTGAGAAAACCATGGGACATTCGACAGTGGTACATTACGAGTTCAAGGAAGCTGCAGAGAGAACAACAACAACCAGAAAGGAAGAGTAAGACACCTGCACAAGAAAGCGGTCTGATTAAACAATTCAAACAGGCCGGTGGGATGTCAGCATTTTGTTCGATATATTTAGTCGAGTCGATCAGTTTAGGCATCGCGAAACGACGCATTCAATTCGAATGCAGTGGAGATAAATGCTGCCTTCCAATGAAAACAGTATTTTGAGTTTCGTTCAGACCTACAGGTATTCTAGGCCATTATTCAGTATAGACCCCCCATATTTACCATTGAAGAAAATTTCGTTTAGGGAAAATTGAATATTCTGGGTGTGTTTAGCGAAACGGATTTTACCAGTATCGAAGTCGCCAATCAAGAAAACAGGCTAATTAAAAGTTGATCTTCAGCAAGCTTAGCCGCATTTTATCTCCCCATGTCTTGCCTAAATCGAGTTAATCCTCTCAATTCTTTGTATTTCTTTCTGCATGATGAAAGTGCCGTGACGGGCAGCTGATCTGTCGGCTCATGGACCTTTACACAGCAGAAAAGGGACTATTAAGTGTCGGCTGACCGTTCAACAGAGGTTGAAGACTTTCCGAACGATGATAAGAATTTGCCGTTTGACGTTTTATTCCAAACCATTTCTAGCAGCTTAGTGGTTGTGATGCGCCTCCTGTAACAGCTTATTTTTGGTGCACACAGCAGGGGTGAAATGCATGTAAATTGCTTTCACCGGCTTGAAGTAGTTAACTGGTAAGTAAAACTGCAATGATCAATCATTATCATTGGTTATCCAACTGCAGACACTAATAATTGTACTGGCGATATTCATTTTCTTAGGATCATATGAGTTTCCCGAAGTTAACTCTTCAAGCGATTGGAATTTCACGATCAAAGACTGATAGTACGTACGAAGGTATTCATGGTTATAAAATCAAAACACTTATTTACAGAAACGATGAATTAGTTCAGACCACTAATCGTCGTATCCCTACTTCCTATTCTGTGTACCACTCCTCAAAAAAATGAAAACTCGGCCCACCTATGGAACTTTTGTTTCACGGTCGAAAGACCTGGAAGTAAAATAAAACTGTGGAAATCGATTTATTGTTTTTTTCTCTTTCATTTCCGTATATCCCCTTGTTCAAGTATTTCGTTGTCTTACCGCATCATGTTTCGCTTCGAAGGGCCAATTTTTCTAAATAATCGGATATCCCTTGGGAGCTTTAGCATTCTTGTTGTCAATAGACAGTCATTTTTTGTGCCCACGTTTCAGTTTCACATTCCTCAACTCTAACACGAAAACATTCCAAAGCGTGCGCAAACAGAAATGTCCTACAAATGAGCGTTTTTAAGGCAAAGAATATCAAGAACCATTCAATCCACTCTGTAGCTTGCGCGTTGACGGTTGGTGCACCACTTTGTCTTATGTAATTATGATGCCTTCACAACCATCTTGTTATTTTAGACTAAATCAATCTGACTGTGACTTATGAAGGATAGATCACGAGGGTGATTCTAAGGATTTCGATAATAATTGGAAGGGTGGAACCACCCGACGACTTAAGTGAACATAATGTTAGATTTTCATTACTTCTACTATACCTACCAGATGTTTATAACGGAACGTCATTCCACATGTTGGAGGTTACCTGCATATACTTCTGAAACTTGGACTGGATCCACGTAAAATTAATTAGATTGGTACTGTGGCCTCACAATTTTTATCCGAGGTGGAAATACTTCCAGCGATTTCAAATGCCATATTAAAAACTGTGAAAATTACACAATAATAACTATAACCATGCTGCTACTGGCTCACCTACTCTTTGATTAGTGACTCAGATGACAATTAACTAGCAATTCGCATGCATCCAACTAAACCCCAAAGGTCACAGTTGTAGAATATACACGAAATTCGGGTTTTATTAGTGTTGTCACAATTCTGCTTGGGCATATTAAAGGATTCTGACTAGGGCGATGATACACTCGGAATGTTTGCAAAAGATTAAACAATAGTGACGCGTTCAGCGGGAAAATAAATCACACTTGTTACTCGATTACCTGTTCAGTAGTTTTCGAAAGTGACTCCTGTTAAAGAAAAATTGCAAACTAAAAGAATTGTTTTCACTCATTTTTGGTTTGTTTATTAGCTTGGAAGCAGTCATTAAATTAAACGAAAAATCATTACTTATTTTGTAATAGTTTTAATGATGACGTCTCAGGCTAGCTTCCAATGAAAAAGTGATTTTGTTTACCGGGAAAATTTCAGTTTTTTGATATGCTGCTTTCTATCGACTTTTTTAATGCGGTTTCTTTTTCGCAAACTCCAAATCATTCGAACTGGTTCCGTGATTTTTGGGAATAAAATACGCCCAGTACGTTTGGTACAATGAAGCAGAAGTGAAATTTGCCAAATTTTACTACTCGCCAAATATGTCCCGAAGAAAATGCCAAATCACAAACCCTAATTACTGATTACGCCTCAAGGGCAGTAAACGCTTCCGCTGTGGAGCAAAAGCAATGGCGCGGAACTGTGAGATGGGCAGAAGAGCGGGATTGTAACCAAAACGTCAGCGCAGTCATCCATCCTTCCACAAAACATCAAAGCTAGTTCACGAGTTCCAGCTTAATGTCAGCTAATAAAATGTCTAGTCATTGTTCCCGTACAATCCCACTTCGTATGAAGGCGGGACTAATTATGCGTGTTAAAGTCACTGGAACAAACACGTATGGAAAAGACTATTTTTCCTCTAGGGATATTAAATCACGTTTTCTCAGGATTATCTCCACCGTGGCTTTTTTTCGGAAAATGTCGATATTAAATGCAGGAAGCAATAACATCAAGTGCTCAGCAGAGTATATTCGAATCTCACCTATTCCAGACTAGTTTTGTCAAACAGTTGGCATTCATTATAATTGGACTTTTTATTGCTTTCAAGAACTTTACACCCGTCGAACATTGAATCAAGTGATACGCTGCTGAACAAAAAGGATATTTACCTCACCGACCGCACTGAACCGCGGAGTTTCTAGCGTTTATTTGACGTTGTATTGGAAGCGAGCTAAGCAGTCACATGACTTCAGTGAAAATAAAGGGATAGTTCTTCTTCCGGCTACTGAAATGGAACTGCTGTAACAAGTGAATTAAAAAACTAGTGGTTTAATATTATTTCAGGCAAGTCTTTATCTTTGTGATGTAAAGTAAATAAGTTATCAGCAAGTATACTACCAATGTCAGAGCATTAAATATAACAAGTAGAAAAAAAGACTCGTAATTTGGAGGTTATATAGTTCTTTAATTATTCTGGTCTGACTGACCGATGGCTGAGGCTAAAGAGCAAACACGGTCACATGATGCGTCGACGTGAGAGGAAACTGAATCGTAAAGTAAATTTGTGGTTACTGCTATAACACCGGAAATGATGTCTGGATGAGGGAGAGCGCATTACCGTCAAAAGAAATGTTCCCATATTTACACCTTTATGCTGGGGAAAAGTGATATGGAAATTAATAAGACAGTTCCAACCTTCATCCCAAATTTGACTAAAAAGTGGGTGTTTGATGTAGTGAAAAACACGTGAAACTTCTCACCAGAATGTCATACTTTGCTGCAGTTTCATGCACAGGATATTCGGATTTAACTTAAAATCTCTAAATGCAGTCTGGTTTCCTAGCAAACTGAAACCTCGTAGAAACTAGACATTGATAAACACCCACTTGATGACAACATTGTTAGAGGGCTAACGAATTTCCGCTTGAGGTAGCATGCGTTAGAATCTTTTAGGTGACTCACTTGTACCAGGCGTAATCGTACCAGCGAAGTATGCGTTTTTGTAGTTCCGGCCGAACCGAATGCATGCGCATGTAGCTTTTCACATTGTCCTATGAAAGCAAATGAGCGCCTCGTTTACTTCGACTAATTGGTCAAGTTGAAAAAGTTTGGATTATGGCATTACCAAGTATAGGTGGAATAAAATCTTTCAAATATTTCATGATTATCAGATCATCACCTTTGGAGATTACTAGTTTTTGTAGCCGCATATTACCGCAGCTGTTGCGTTTTGTTCTGCAGAACTGTAGTCGGTTGAGGCACTTGAATGACTGATTGATTAATTGAAAAGAAAGTCGTGGTATTGTGCGGACAATCTTGTGATATGGTAAAATTTTCACAGAAAATCCCTTATGTAGACGGCATTGCACATGTTATATAGTGGTTTGACATATCAAACGAGGAAAACATTTTATTCGATGAAACCGGCTGTGCCAGCACATCTGCTCACCCCTCTATCTATCCACTCATTACCACGTACTTATCCATTTATCTATCTACTACTCGTTTCTATCTATCTGTCTATCAACTTGTTCCTAACTGGCTATCCGCTAGTTTCTATCAACCGCCTTGTTTTTAATAATCTTACCTGTCTTCCTGTCTGCCTCGTTGTGTATGTGCACGTTGGTATACTTACATGTCTGCCGTAAATATGTATATATGCATACCTGTACGTATGTACGTGTGCTGTGGTATATATACATATATATATATATATGTACGTATATATATGCATGCATGTGAATGTTTCATGCATATCTGCCCGCTTGTCTGCGTACTTACATGTGAGCTCTCTTTATTTTTCTCTCCACCTGCCTGGTTCTCATTTGATGTGCTTATCTTTCTCAGCACGATTACTTTTGCAAAAATGATAGTGAACAGTTTGCCAGATTTGCTCGTCTTGTTTGCATAAATAAAGCTGGCATGTAAATCAAAAGAACAGCAACAGTCCTCACTTTATCTTTTTCTTGTTCACGCGGTAATGAGACATTCGTGTGGCACTTGTCTTATGCGTAGTTTACAAAATGGTTCATCATGATTTGTTTCGAACCCCCGGAACTAGGGAAGATGTAATGTCCCCATGACTCCAGGCTACTGAACTAGGATGAATAAAAACGACCTCTTACGCGTTACTGTAATCCTATGTAAAACTTCGACACCTCTCCGGTACTTTTATTTACCAGATGAACAGCAGCGGTAACCTAAAAGGTTTCTTGAAATTTGTTGAGCGTGTGCCAAGCAACAGCGATTTTGATTGAACGTATTGAGTAGTTTTCGTTCTTTCACGGTGCATGATATGTACTGGTGTCCCGGATCTGAGAACGACCCACCATGGTTAGATTAGCCGACTGATTCTAAGGTCAGGTTTATTTGTACCTTAGTGATAGAATTACGGCCACGAAATACAAAACGATGACGAGATTCCCTTCGTGTTTTGCAGTCGTTTGCTTTTCGACCATCGCATAAAATACGATTGCTTGCAGATGGCGAACGTGCGGAGGAAAACCGTGATACATTGTACCAGAATTCAAAGAAACTGACAGAATCACAGATGCAAGACCGTTTTACCGACTGAATCGTGTACACCATATCGAACATATACAAAACCAAAGCGCACATTGAAACTCATGAGCACAGCCACAAACGAAACCACGGATGAATTATGTCAAACAAATTGAGTGTTTATTGTTACCTGAGACATCTCACCCGTTCAAACTGGAAACATTTTGATGGCAATGTAACGGCAAAACACGTGCCCACGTGTAAGATAAATAGCTCACCAGAATTTCCTCGAAAGCAACCCTGGCAGCGTTCCGCGTATTAATTATGTTTCCCACCTGACCTGAAATTCACGAAATCATGTCGAGGTCAGGTTAAGCACATCGGACTGGAGAGCGTACAGAGATAAACTACTTTGAACAAAACGAAAATGTTACCAAATGCTTTTTATCTACTTCTGTAAACTGTTGAATGTGGCAGAAATATTGTTCACGCCATCATCTTCTGGTGTTCGGCAAGATACGTTTCCGACACTTTGTTAATGCCGGACCGTACTGGCAACCGCAGTAAGTAAAGTTTGACCTAAACCTCTGTGTCAGACCATCTAAGGTTCCACACGAAATATGTGGCATGCAGTGTTGCGGATTGGATTCCCGCCCATCCCCTCTGCCTTAATAATCTCCGTTACAAATGGGACCTAGTTTCTTTCTGGCCTACAGTAATAATTGTGAAGCTCTATGAGGAAGACACTGAAGAGCAGAATAATCGGAACTAAACCAGAACAGTGCGAACACACTGAAAAAGCGAAATCTCCAAATTGTCATACGCGTGAATTTCTGCTCTCTTTCTGCGATCGAAATTCCTCGTGAATTTTTCGAAGAAATTAATTTCAAATTTTAATAAAGGGCTAAATGACTTGGATCGATAAGTCAATTAGAGCGATAGTAGCCTCACGGAATATGGAGATCATTTACATACAACCGAGATAAGACACGTCATTTCTAATCGTGGTCGCGAAGAATGACCATTTTTCAAAACCTAAAACTGCACCGCATCCGGAATCCTGTCGGCGAATATGAATGAAGTTATTTTCAGCGGACCAGTTGTACGCTTTGACAAATGAGAATTTCAACTCTGACCATGCCAGCTAGACCGACTTAGTGATATTATAAAATCAACGCATTTTTTCCGCCTGTTTCAAAACGTTACCCTACTCATAATTTGACACTATCTCGTCAGTTGCTCGGATAGGTGAAAAGCAATGAAATGCTGATTCCCACCAAATTCGGGAAGATGAGTAAATACCATCCGTGTTAGAACATTCAACCTTGGGGCCAATGTTGCATTCAATGAATTTGCAAAATAGTGACTCGATTTCCGTGGGATTCTATAATAACGAAAATTGGGCAGCGTTCTACTGGGTGGGTTAGTCAACACTACTGGCAAATTGATTTGCTTGGCCGGCATATGATTACACTTGTCTTTCGGTATTCATTCTCTTATTCCAAGTCTAACGAACTGTGACCATTTAAATAACAAGACAGGAACCGTTGAAATTCATGCTTTGATTTGCATAACTAGTTTACACAATAACAGAGTATCCCGTGACTGCAGAACACATCCCAATCTATCTTTTTCAATGAAAGTCACGAGCTACATTGATGTATCGAAAAGCAAAACGGTTTTTTTCACTAATTTCAACTTTCTTAATCATCGACAAACATCCCGACCATAAATCATCCAGCGCATTCGAGTCCATTTCTAGCGGTGCATATTCATCAAACTTATAACTAATCTCTTTAACTGAATACTGCTCTTAGCACTCTTAATTTCGCAAAATGGTCATATGATTATCCGGCCACCTCGATAATGCTTGACATTTTGTGTGCGCTTGAGGCAATTCAGTGCTACTGTTACCGACTGCGTGTTACGTTTCTACGTCTACCGGAGACCGGATTACCGCGTACGATGCGAATCGCAAAGGTTAACACAACTACGACGTTATCCTACTGATTGCATCAACCAAAAAGGCAAGTGCAAGAGCTTTAGGAGAGAGTCAACCGAAAGCGAAAGGTCGAAATAATTGGCAACCAATAAATGCTGACGATGAATAAACAATAAAATTAAGTTATTTTTATGTTGTTTGGGAAAATTTTGTTTCAGCACCATGTGGCTCTTTTTTCGAGCGTGGCAAGTGGCGAGTCTATATCATTGCAGACGTCGTCGTTTTGCCTTTTTCTCCTCTCGTGACACCACCATTCAAGTTGGCGGAAACCGCAATCAGCCGTCGGTTATTCTGCTTCATCCGGTCAGATGCGCCATTGCAAACTTTATTCGTGGAGGCGATGAAATATTTAGTATTATTTTAGTTTGTGCGAGAATATCAAGACAAATGCTGCACGAACTAGCTGTCCAATCATCCGCATGTTTTTTTCGTTACAAATGTATCAGATGGTTGACTGACTGCATCTAGAAATAAAGGACAAACCTCTGAATCTTACTCTCAAAAACAAACCAATAATACTTTGAAATCAAAGGGAGATCTTTTAAGTTTAACTGACTCCCCGAAAAGAAAGCAGGACCTAATCCATAAAAATTAAGAATTCCTAGTGTTTTTGGCTTCATCGAGCTTTGGAGTTTTTAATCCATGCGCAAATACTACATAAAACGACCCACAAAATTACTGGATATATCGTTTGATGATCTCAATGATTACCCGTTGACCACGCAATGAGATGCAACAGAAGTAAGTTAAATTTCCAAGAATGAGAATGCCACAGAAGACATTTTTCAAAGCACCGGACTCGCACTAGAATCACCGTTAGTATCTATGGCTGTTGAACATAGTTGGAGACCATGACGATTAGCTGCAGAGGGCACGGGTAGACGGATGATTGAACAAAAACTGCCCGGGGATTCCTAATTAATGAGCGGCAATAACCGGGAAAAAGATCATGCAGTTCCGAGGAAATTTTGTCATCCTTCCGTCCATAAACGAGAGTATTTACACTGATCATAGTTCTAACTGCACCCCAATGCCCGATTACTTATTTTAGCCAGACTAAGAAATTGTTTTGAATCTACGCAGCCGAATCATCTCGGTTGTTCTGGTTGGCATATATGCGTACGCATCTATCCGGGTTTTCCGTTCTTCAGATAATTTAACATTTAAAAAACTTTCAAAGTTATACGTTTAGAATGAGTAATACAAAATGGCTAACGTTAGGCTAGAAAATCATCGATTTGCCTTAATTCAAAAGCTGCCGAATGCTGGGACTATACTTTGTAATATATACTTCGTTCATGACTTTCAAAGAAGCCCATAAAAAATGTATCCATTCTGATAACATGTCTCTGATTTTCTCCCCGACTTTACTTTATCTATCCAACAAAAGGTCTTCCTATAGTGGTTTGAACTTCTGAAGAGACCAACAGACGCTTCAGCATTAGCCAATTCGTTCCAAGTCATCGGATATGGTCAGGTTGTTCAGGTTGCCTTATTTCAACGTGAAAATTGATAGTTCGAATTCTCCCACATGCAGCCACTTTCCCAAATTCTTGGTGCGCAACTGGTCGCTATCCCATTCCTGACTACAAGTTATCGTATCACACCAATCATTACTGGAATTGCAAAAAACAATAATAAAAGCCGATTCCGCCGAGGTAGGTACCAGAAGAGCTAGCATGTGTGATGATTCCTGTATATTGTTCCTCTTCGTCGTTTCTTTTAAGGTCACTGTTACTTTCGTTCACGTTGCTTCTAATGACACCTAGATTTCAGGATCTTTACCAGATGTTTGTGTATAGCTACCTAGTTGTGACCATCATCCTGTGTTAGAACAAGCGGAAGATTTTCAGAGAGGAAAATGAGAATGGACCTCACGAACAACCTGCAGAAATTGGAGTTCCCTGACAATCAATTAGTCATTCTTGCATTACGTGATTGATAAACACACTATTGCTTTGAAATCTTTCAAGTTGGTTTGCAAAACTTTGATTTCACAATAAATAACTGGACAGAATGTTACTTCAGATATACGGAAACATTGAAATTTAACTGCAAAAGCCGGAATGAGGCAACCTATGGAGCTCGGTGCATGATAGACCTCTGTAGACTCACTCTGCTGTGACTCAAAGACACCACCATCTTCCTTCTTTCATTCTCAAGAATTCACCTAAATGTTTCGTTCAGAATCAAAGTGGTTGAAAGTGCATTCAGTGAATGAAGTTATTCGTATTCTTCTGTAAAGGTATTTTATATCAACCTATGCATTAGCGATACTTCCTCTGAGCGTACACGACCGGATTAGCGGATATTCACCCTCACCAGTCAAATCACCGTGTGGTTTTTAAGTGGGCCCATGATCCATTCATGACTTCAATGCTCTGAATGCGATTATGGAACCGAACTAGGGCTTGCGTTACATATGATGAGCATTTATATTAGTGATTCGAGAAACATGTTTGATTCAACGAGGATTTATTCACACCTGGTAACTCTTTACGTATAAGTTGAGGAAAACAAGTGTACTAAATTTAGGAAACCTTTAGTTAGCCCTCGAGGATTTCTACTAGACATTAACGATTTCAGGACATGCTAACATCGCCAAAATCGAAAGGGCATGCAGAAAGTGTCAAAATTTATTCGTCCTTAAAAAAGGGGAATAGGTTATGCCAATTAGTAGTTGGATTCGTGGACCTAAACTTTTTTTTCCCACAACATACAATCTTTTCATTCTGAGTTGAAGCGGTAGGTGAAAGGGAACAGCATCAACGAGTACACCTCACAATCTCGTGGAACTATTTCCGTGAAAACAACTCATTCACACGAGGTTTATAACTCAACTGTCGTTAAAACTACTCAATTAGGAATGAAGTGTCCTGAAAATGATAGGATGGTTCTGAGTCCTGCTTAACGTCATTCGATGTGACTGGAACAAAAATACCCAGCTTCGTACTCTTCTTTGTTTAAATACCCAAAGTTGCATATGACTTTTAATAATCTACTCTCTTCTACTAGAAAATGCATGCGTTAAAAATGATATTGCTGGTAGAAGAAGCAGATGCCGATAGCTCGGGTACCGTGGACCAATTATCCTCGGGTTGTTTTCCACTCAGCCTATTTAGAATGATCACTCCCGGTTTTGGGATAGTTTACCCCGTTGGCAAATCCGCGTCTAGTATGCATATGCCCGTTCTGAACAATGATAACCCGACCTGCATTTTTTTGGTCTATTGAGTGAGTCGTTCTGCTCTGATTCTGGGGACTTCTTATTTCTATTGGTTACTGCCTGATAGTTTACAATATTTCAAGATCGAGTCCTCCACCAAGTTAAGACGCGCTCGATTTTGGTGCTAATCCTTGATTTTCCTTACATTTTTTACGTGTTGTTGTATTGTTTCATGTTCCGAGCCTTCTGTTCACTTTTTCGAGACTCATAAATATACCCGAGGTAATGAAGAATTTGCAGTCTGAATACACTCTTCAATCCGAAACTGAAGGCCGAGATTGTTATGATGAAACTAAAGGCAATTAAGCGCTGACCCAGTGGGTACCCAAGTGGAAACGAAGGGGACAGTATGGGTGAGTTAACATTTGAGAAACGACAATTTACATCATCTATGTTCTATTGGTGTGAGCACAAACGACATGTGTTTGAAGCAGTGTGTTGACTTACCGACGATTGTTGCAAATATAAATAGGCCAACAAGGTAGGAAATGCATGTGAAAGCATACCTGGAATAAAGCACAACAATGACCGGTTAGCGTCTTGAGAAACGAAGGTTTGGGTAGATTGACAAAGTTCATCACTTGGGTTTGGGACAATCTGGCGAGCATAAAGAAAATTCACTGCCAGAAATTCACTTGCTTGGGTAGGATTTTAACGTGGCACACGGACTTTGTTCAACCTTTGATACAAATACACTTCGCTCGCTAATGCATGAGGTCATAGGATAACAGTTCGGAAATTTCGCTTATATACATCAGACTTATTGTCTGATATTGGCGTTTATCAAAGCAATTTAACGAAGTGACCTTTTCTTACGTGTCCCGCTAAGGAGACATTTTTGTGAGTCAGTCTGAAATAGGCCAATTATTTCACGAATATGTTTAGTTGTGAACTGATGTCAAGTGCAGCTACAAAAGCTATGACGAACATAGGTAAGTGTCCAGTGTAAAAATGGTCAACCTCGTTCGGCGAATCCTCTTAGCTTGACTGACTTAATATAAACCATGCAAACACACGGGCAACATTCATATGACGGTTCGAAAACCCCATGTGGTCCACGACAGATAAGCACACTTTTTTCGTGAGATATGGAAATGAGATAATCACGCGGAATTATTTAGGACCACAACTGTGTTGTTTGTTAAAGGTGCCCCTGGCGAGTTTAGCCCATACCTCACGGATAAGGGTTTGATAATTCATCTCAGATGATTCCGTTTAAACACAACAAACTTTGGCATTCCGAAAAGTCCCAACATGGAACTACAAAAAGAAATCTTCCTTTCTGTCGTTATTCTTTTCCTTTCCACAAGTTGCTCACTGAGCGGCTAATTTAATCCTAGTAAAATCCATGTAAAACGCACAAGAAAAATTGAAAATATTAAATATCTTGGTTTTAACTGGCTGTTCATCATGACTTTATTCAAGGTAATCGGTACTCAAGGTAAGACTGAGTCAGGGAATCGATAAGTACTCTGGAAATATGTCATCACTTAACCTCCAGTCATTATTCGACCAACTCGCAAGCATGCGCTCCGTCGATAATTAGAAATGTGAGATTCACAAATTTCAGACAGCAGCGCAACAATAAAGCACGTGGTCATGGGCCAATCGTTTCATTCGCACATCACGTTCACTGGTGCATGATAACACTGACTGCCCTTCAGACAAGCACGTCAATCAACCAGCCACCCAACAAGTTTTTATCCACTTCAGACACTCAATGTCAAAGCGTATGATCACCAGTTCTCTCTTCTTACAAAGTGTCAAGGAGTTTCGATCAAACCTGAATGCAGTATGCGTACATCTACATGATTCGTTCCAGTAGTCAAATTAGCGATCGAGAAGTCACTGATCGGGAGCAATCTAAAGATGTGCATGATGATAAAATCGCTCACCGTTAAAACAAGCTCGACTAACTATCTTCTGCATGCATAACTGGTGATGAAGACTTTGCTGAATTTCAATTTTTTTTAAGAAATTACCATACACTATGTTCTTCGATTTTTTCCCAAAATACTACCAAACCCATTTTGAGTGTTTGTCTATATGAAACCATTTCCTGTATTTTTCCACTTGTAGATGGGGCAAAAGAGGAGGAAACAGTTTGACTATTTAAAGCCTTGTGATATTCCTCGACCTAAAAAAAACCGAGAATACAAATCAGGTTAAACACTTCGACAGAACTGTGTCCTTACTTAATGAAAACACAATTTGTGTTCTCTCCTGCCTACGGTTTGAAGCACATGAACTACATTTTTCGAAGTGATTGATCGTAGATGGACCGGTGCACTTATTGTGAATGAATTACTGCTGAAAACTGTCGATACGGCGAATATTCTTAACAACTCTTCATACAAACTGAAGTACTGATACTCGGATCAATAATGTACTCACTATGAGTAGATACTCGCGTTGGGGTGATCGTGTTACTACAACGGTCCTAAATCCACTTCAATTTGGGCACCAGTTCGTGAGAGAAAATATACTGTGGGAACAGTACCAATTAGTGAACCCGTTCGTGTTTGGAATATTTACATGTTTTTCTCCGTATAAGTCTTACTTGCTAATTGCGATTATGTGAAGTTCGACGACTGCATTCAATTTGTAGTTTTTTTATTCGGGAATGAGCAACCTGATGTTACATTCCAGAAAAAAGCCGCATCATACAACCTGGAAAGTGTTTCCATATGTATAAATAATTTTGTCTGATATAAGCTGCATTCATATTGAATCGCAATGAAACTGCTATTTGACTGGTGGTCAGCACCGCATGTCTTCCTTTGAGGAAACAGAACTGTTTAGAACAAGGCCACATGGAACAAGTTTGCTTTTGGTAACTGCATTTCCTGGTTAAATGACTTATGTAGAATTGCAAGGATACGTAGAAAAAAGAAAAGTGTGAGCAACAAGAACGATATGCATTTCAGGAAGTGATTAGCAGGAAATGGGTGACGGGCAATGTGTAACCCAGAAAAGCCTAAAGAGAATTGTGCATTGTGGATTGGGCTTGTTCAAAGGAATCATGCGGCAGCCGGATTCAGGTCAAGTATCCCAATTTGAACAAAACTTCCACTTGGATGCTGTACTTCAAAATTTTGGAGCCAAGAGGCAGCCATCTGCCTAAATAGCTCAAATTCTACCACGGACCATCCACAAAATCCAATCTGGAACATGCTTTGTGCAACACTGAATGACCGTTTACGTAGCTCGCATTCGAGAGCCGTGCCCACAGTGGCTCAGAGCCAAATCATAGGCCTAGACAGTGGAAGGTTACCCTTTCGAATCCGGTTTGTGACGGCTACTCCTAGGTGGCTGGTGCATAGGTTGATTTTCCATTCTATGTAATATCTTAATCCATGTAAAATTTGGGAACACCTGAATTTCAACCATCATAATGGATTATGTCCACTTATGTTAAGCAATGAAACTTAGAAAGAAAATGCTTGTGAGTAATTGAGATTGATTAGCTCAGAAAAACGGGGTGGGATCGTGAACAGGTTTAGATAAAATAGTAACTGATTTGAAAGCCGAGCATCCACAAGTTCAGCCATTGCGAACTGCAGTTTTTCTTCGGTTTTGACTAGTTTCATCTGATCTTGTAGATCACTTTAAAGGTTTCTTCTTGCTTGGCCTGCCCCGGGCAGGCAAGATATTCAATAACAGGACTGGAAAATGTGCATTTATCCGCTTCCCACTGATGCTTGTTTATTTTCGCCTTTTCGCGCAGGAAACCGCTTCTCCTTTGGTCAAACATAACAACCACCAGCGGACAAGTGAATATACCGTCATAGATAAGGTCTAGAGGGGTAGTTCCTATTTAAAATTAGAAATGCCAGCCGAACGGCATACTAAAATAGCAGGAAGTGTAACGGCAGTTGATGCACCAGCGTTTCTACTCAGAAGTGCACAACTTGAGTCCTCTTGCGCCGGCGACTGCATGCAAATTTCCGCCTGCTTCTTTGTTTACCCTATAGCTATACTGGGTTTCTCTATCTGTGTTGCCTAAAGCAGTTCGTGGGAAACCTGTCTTTAAACGGTTTTCATTTTTGGTCAACTGCCTCGCAAAGTTTCACTTATTCACAGTTCTGTTTGACTCAGCTATGACAGCTTGGCACTGAGAAACTCAAAGCTGAGAGTACGTTCTTTTCCACCGAGGTGGCTTAGTCCAGTAGAATTGGCCCCATTCAAATTGATTGAATTTTGAAATGATAAGGTTAGCCCAAGTTACTGTCGTGGTGTGACTGACGCTTGATAGTGATAAATTTTAACATATCGTCACGT
Source organism: Fasciolopsis buskii (assembly GCA_008360955.1). Taxonomy (NCBI): domain Eukaryota; kingdom Metazoa; phylum Platyhelminthes; class Trematoda; order Plagiorchiida; family Fasciolidae; genus Fasciolopsis; species Fasciolopsis buskii. Next base: position 36,668 of record LUCM01010404.1, read on the forward strand.
CCGGTTGAAAGAACTATAGCTTTAGGTGATTTTTCTTAATCACTGGGAAAATGATAGACCAGGGTAAATTTCATTGTCGGTTTCTGACGCTCCTGCGCCAACATGCAGCTAGCCATCGGAAGCCGTAGAAGCACCTTAAGGCGTATTCTTGTTTATAAGGAACAGCATGTACGCACCGCGTCTACTTGGGGATGCCACCATTAGCAGGGGGATTCGGTCAGGTGCAGACGTGCAGTACCGATGGTTCCTAACAAGAATAAAACAGCTGCGTACAGTACTTCCAAAATTAATGCCGACCAGATGGAACTTGGCGGAAGGTCTCACTGCCTGATTCATTCTTCTCGTCACCATGATTTGATTTTTTTCTCACTCTAAGTTGTATTACGAAAACAGACTTTTTCTACCTATGTAGAGTGTGAAACTTGGCTTATCTAAGTATGATCCTCATTTATGTAGTTTCTGGATGTAAGTTCCTTTGGCGGGGCTAATTCTTATTTAAGAAGGATGGTTTCGACGGCCTTGACTCACCTCCCGTCTGCTTTGTTCTATGATTTACGAAGTTATCTAATCAAACGCAATTCGGCTGCACATTGATTTGTGTTCCACGTTTTTCGTCTGGAATAAAATGGGAACTTATCGACGGCTTTCGTGACATATCTACTAGTTTGCATTCAAACGAAAGCAATCCAACCCAGTGGACACAATCACACGTACACTAAATAAGAGATGCTGGTGACAAAAAATGGCAAAAAGAACATCCAAACAGGCAGTAAACAGGTCCAACAAATAATATTTGCACTGACTTTATCATAGAATGTATAAGGCATAGGGAGCGGAGATCATGTTCGAATTCCGGCAACAACTAGTCACTCAATAAACTAGCCAGCTGTTGTGCTTTGTTGAAGATGCCAACAAACTCCCGCTATTTGTGCACATAGTGAGCTCCGTAAAAGGTCAAAATGACTGCCACATTCAACGTGCCCCCAAATCCCAGTAGAAATACAATTTCCAGAAACACTTCTTTGTTCTCTCTTGTTCCTACTTCATGCACCATACCAGTGTGTGCATATCAAATGGATGTACACAGCAGAACTCATAACTTCAACAGAATCAATCCCACAGACAAAAGTTTAAAAATAGAGGATTTATGAACAGATCGTTAGGAATGTTTTTGCAATGAAGCTTCGAGGTGAAGACAAGCCATCTTATAGCCACTCATCCTCAGTAGGAAAATCACCCGGATATCACTCTTGAAACCAAAGCCGACTCAAAACCGATAGTGAATGGTCCCACCTGTACTGAATGAAGTAGATTACCATTTTACTAAACAAACTGAGAGTTCTTTTTTTTGTCACATCATCAGACGGAAAGTACACTGAAAACACTAAGACTAGCAATCTTTGGATCACTGTCCACGTGCCAACCGAATTGATAGCTTGTGCTTTAAAGTAGAACAAAACCCAAAATCTAGGTGTCACCACGAAATGAAACATATCTGGATCGTTAAGGTTTAGTTGATAATTTGATCTATGACTATCCAAATCCGTGCCATAAACATCTATATTTTTATCGTCAGCAGCCTGCCAGTCGTCCTCTGGTTTTCTCAGACTCAGATATGACAACTGTGACATATTCGTCAGGAGAAACCTGGTCTGTTCCACAGACAAACGACAAAAATGTAATGCTTCAGATAACCAAATGATTATTGCGGAAATAGTGAACTAGACATTTGACTCTTTCGGTAAGCAATCTGCTGCTCTGATGTGCACATTTAATGCTAGCCTCCATGCAAGCCGATTAGGTCTCCAAAACTCACAGTTTTGTGCTCTTTATTCTTTTCTGCTCCACACAATCACTTGACCAATCTCCATATGAGTCAGATCTTGGACGATTAATCACTTGCCCAAAACACTGTTCATCCAAAAACAACATCAGCGAATATCCTTTGCATCCTTCGCAGTCCGGCTGATCAGTCCATTGAATTGATCAACTATTGGTGGCTTGTTTAGTCTCTGTTCATGCTGCACATACTTGAGGCAGAAATCCAGAAACATTCGATAACGGTAATTCAACTAATCTAGCAGTCTCGTTACCAAAATGGTCCCATTGCTCCAATTCGTAAACGTGAGAAGCATGTGTGACGGAACTCCTATTTGGCCATGTGTAGGGACTAAAAACTGTCCATACAGCAAAACCTTGTATGGGGAAAACTTTCGATCTCTTCTCCCAACCATATCCGAAATACATCGTATACATGGATTCTACTCTGACTTTCTGATTCAAATGAGAATAATTTTTTTGCTTTTGTATTGACAGAACCTGTCCTACGATTCCATTAAAAGGTTTGCCATTTCGGAAACATAATCTTAACAATAAAGGCACGGTAAATTTTTGCGAAAACAAAGGGGTTTTCGCTGCTTCAGAATGTACAGAATAACGCAGAAAAATGAGCCAGAAACGGATGATTTTGGTGTCATCGTTTAAGGATTTCCGAAAAGAACACTGCAAATCGTTGTTCTTTATGGGATCGCTTTCCGATTTTCCTTCGAAAATCATTTGGCCTGCACGACACAAAAAATAAAAGCCATTTATATAAACGTGGACAGCTGCCGAAGCGGATTCGTAGTCTTTTGGTAAGATTTCGAATATTCCGAGAATTCTCGGTTGGCGGAAGAGTATTTTAAGACAGACTGCGGTTTAAATTACTGTCTGTCACTGCAACTTGATGAACCCCATTTCATATTTCCTCTCTTCCGGTCTGATGGAACTGGTCGAAGTAGCGTAACAATGGAAAGCGTATCTATCGTGTGCTCATTTTTTAGTCTGATGACTAGAGGTCTAACGCGTCGCCCTTTCCCAATACACGAAAGTGGCCAAAAACACTTACGCTCATCAGTTGTCTTTTGCCGGATATCAGCTAAATCATTTTATTTTATTTTAAATTATTTTCCTCCCCTTAGTCACAATGTTTTCAGCTCAGCAGGCACACTTAAACGGAACTTGAAAATTTCAATAGCTGAGAAAAAGACCAAGGTGGTTTACGGGTTTGCAATGCGCGAGCTGATTTTGAGTGACACCGAATACTTCGATGATTGAAAAAAAGGACGGGGATAAATAAATTCTAAAATATGAGGCAGAAAGTTGGTACTTTTTGTCTGGGATTAGCCAATAATTAATTCATTCATTCATTCCCAACAACGGGAGTGTTATTTGGAATCGTGGCAGTGCGATACGCACAACCCAAAGTGACTTGGTATCTTTGTGGCTACGGAAGATATCAACTGATGACAATATTTCTGTCTAGTTCCTCACCTATTATGTGTATTTTCGGGAGATTCTGTATAAATTTCATTTGCCGCCCTGCTCGAGATAACCAACCTCGAAGCACGTACAGTTTACTTCGTCGTGTTTAGTTACATAATTACTTCTAAGAATATTGTTCATCCAGCAAATATATTTGTGCAGTGATTAGCTGCGATGATTAAATGCACCAAATATTTCGAAAAGAATTCGAATGTTCCTCTGAATGGTTTTTTGGTTTTCCACACTTTTGTCTGTCCACGCTGTGTTCGTGAAACGTTTATCGACATCGTTTCCTCAAAAAGGCCAGACAAGTAGGAGATATTAAGAAGTTATGAACTATGGGGAACCGAGAATATTCTTCCTTGTATGGACTAGTGTATACTTCTACAATAAACTACCATGCAGTTCTGACAAGGTGTCAGTAGCAATTGGTATTGTTTTCTTTTACTTCCTTTATTAATGAAGTACCAGTGCACATCACTTTTCAGCAAAGGGGACCCAGCCAACAGGGGATTGCAAGGTGGGCAAGTTGACCGGCTGTGGGGGGATTTGATCCGCGACCTTTGCGTTCAAACGCCACGGCCTTACCCGCTTGGCCGATGTTATTAAAGTGCTTTGTCTTCCTAGTAGTTCATCTGCGGACTGCAGGTTTGCTGTTATCTGTTCATCCAAATGAATATTTAGTTGTCGGTGCCTCAATATGCGATAGCATGTTCTAGTCGATATCAGTAACGCCTACAGTTTGTCACGCCGTATATACATAATTTTTACCGCCAGTGTACAGCTGAATTGTTGATATCGACTACCGAAGGTGTTAGCTCACTAAGGCGCCCGTATTCAATTAAGTTTATACATAATCGACAGGATAGGCTTTGATTTGGTCACATGTAAACAGGAAATGCCATTCTTATGCGGAGTCTTTCTAAATAAGAGAAATATATGGGCTGAAAATAAATAGAGACAATCTAAGAAGGAAACCACCCATAAGAAATAGGGGCAAACAGACTGGACAAATTCTGTTGGCATCCCACATGGATCGGGAATATAAGGAGCTTGAGACCATCTAAAGAAAATTTGAACCAACCATTGAAATTTCCCAATATCAAACACCATTAACCTATTAACTAGTGTCTCCTCTGGAATCACTGCCCGTTTTGTTTTGTCGTATCAGTCTGCACCTACCATTTGTCCTAAACCGGATTCTCACTATTGCCAGGAGCGTTGGTTTGTTGTTTTTGGTTAGCTTTGTTGGTCTCTGTCATCGACATGGTTTTTGTCGTAACTCATAATTCAGTGAACCGAAAAAAACACTATCCAGGTCTGCTAGTTTTACACGTTAATTTGTTGTAAACAACATGGCAGAAATTTGGACCATTTTGTTTTACACTGTCAGTTTAGTCTCTTGGCTTTCCTCGAAAATTCACTTGAGGGATTTACAGATGCCGTTAGACAGGTGCATAGTCCAAACGACACTCATTTTCTTTCATTCAGGCAACGTCAACTCACGAAGGCCCGAGACGTATGAATCTACTCCGTCAGATCCATTTCATTTACCCTCTTTCACGCACAAACACCGAGGGCCACTATGCCGGTGTCTCATTAGTAACTCCCGGCTTGCCAGTATCAAACATGCACGGTGGTCCGAAGATTTCAGGCACATAGATAGTTAAACACCCAAAAAATCCGTACAATGGCTTGTTGACCCCAAATGAAGCCAACATCGCTGGAAAAGATAATGGGACCCGAGGCTCAGCATCAACCTTCTCATTCCTAACCCTACACACTGACACAGAAACATATGAACGCACTTTGTTAAACGTCCAGTGGTTTTAGGCGCCCATCTCAGGACCACATATCTTTAAAATCAAGATTGAGAAATACTGACTACGATAAAAGTAACTGGACAACTTGGCAGTTATGTAGACTATTCTGTGTTACGTGGAAACATCATGTGACATAATGCATCGAATTTTCCACACGCTCCGAACGAAACTCGGTTTGGATACGGCAGACTGAATCTAAAGTGAAAATAACCTGTCGTGTTATAATTCTAAATAGGGGAAAAGTTTTCATCAACAAATGCCGAAAATGATTTGGCCTCAAGGAATAGTTATCAAACAACTTGGTGTAAATTGCGGCATTCATACCCTACACAGAAGTGATAAACACGAATTGATTTTGGTTTCTTAGCCTCCATGATTGGCAAATCATCAGAGTAACTGTAGTCACAAATCGTGCTATCTGCACTACGTCAAAACTGACCATGACGGGATTCGATTTTTTGCTGTGACAGATTTTGTCACACGTAGACTATCTCTCTGGCTATCCATACTCATTTACCATTTTGGACAAGCTGTACTATCTGATTTCAAAACAAGCATGAACAGAAATGTGCAAGCAATCAAACAGAGATTAAGCTTATTTACAGGCACGACCGTATTTCGTGTCTGACTACTCAATAATGAAACCTTGATTTTCCATCAATTAGGTTTATGTGCAAGCTAAAGCCTAATTTGTGCATGCATTCGTCCATGAACGCGTTCGGGCATAAAACACTGCCGGTACTCGCCAAAGTTTCAACTGGCCAAACAATGAGGAGAGCTTATCCATTAAGACCATAGTGAACAGCGACACATTTGCTGTAATTCACCTAACTTCAAATTAAACTGTAACCTCGATTCTGTCATACAATTAGCTTTGCCATTTTAAATTTTTTTCGCGGGTTTTAACTAGGATGCGAAATCGTAGACTTCAAGCAAAAATATCAGGGTATTCCATGTGCCAGTTCTTTACAATTTCCACGAAGTGGAATGATCTCACATGCATTCTTTGCCACTGGTCAGTCTCAGTGGTTTCACCATTTCGCCCCTGGCCTGTTTTAGACTAGAGTTGTGCTACCTCCCGACTGCTAATAAATGAGGAGACCCAGTTTAGCCAAATTAGAGGACAAGAGCCTGCTTTTATGATTTCATCAAGATTTCCCGTTTAAGTGACACCAGAACAGAAAAAGCCATTTGTCACGTGCGCAGATTAAGTAGTAGAGAAACATAAAAGCTCGTCAATCCGAAAAATCCATTAAACGAGTTCTTGGCTGGCAAATTGAAATTTTCTGACCAGTATCCGTCGACAACTTTGCAATAGAAGGCTACTGTTGTTCCAGGAGCACAAAAACAGCTGGACAGGAAGGTTGAGTTAGAGTGACCACAATTTCAACCAACTGACATGCCTAACTGATAAATACAGGAATTTGCATTCACGTTACCAACACCGAAACAACAAACCAACAGAAAAGAATAAATTGGCTAAACACTATTCGGGCCATATGAAACAGTTACAAACTAACTGATATCGAAGCTCGACAAAGGCTTCAGTCTAGTTATCCTTGGTTAGTCAGAGTAAAGATGAAAACCTCATTGGACGATCCATCCGAATTTAAGAAAACTGCAAAGTTGACTGACAAATAATTCGGGCAGTGAAACAGTTTATATGAAATTATTGCTGACGAAAAAGTGAGGGGCCGTACACGACAGCGAATTTGAAATGCTAAGTCTAACTGGCCTAATATGTCTCGATTCTTCAGATTGCCGAAGACGAACAATCAAATTCAGTCTTCGGACTCGTTTCGGCCATGCGCAAATCACCACATAAAGCGGTGGCGAAATGGTTAACTTGGTTTTCGAAACCAGTAAGATCAGCGATTTCAAAACATAGCTTGCGCGGTACCATGCATTATGATCAAACAGGAGAAAAATAAAATTTCCAGCGACTCCATTTTTTACTTTGATGTTGGGTCATTTGTCCCTGGTATCATGAGTGACAAAATAGTTACACGAAGATTATGCATATCAAAGCAAGCACTCTGTGCATAATAATCTCAAATGTTTCATGGGTGGTTGGGTTGATACTCTGATACAGATCCTTACACCGGAGCAGTCATCCGACGAACCACCAATGCCCGTGGTTAGCTGCCCCAAAAGTCGTTTTGCGGGCTATCACGTACAGTTATCTATAAATTAGCCAAACTGAATTGACAACTAAGGACAGGCCTTAATGAATCGCCCGATATTGATCGGACAAAAATATCAAAAAGGGGAAATGATTTAGTATTGGGTTCCATGAATGTTCTATACTTCTTTTTGATCATTTGAAACAGACAGATCATCGACTTGAATTCCCATCGACAGTTGATTTCAAGTCGTTAGCTTTCAAATGCACTGTCACAGACAAAGCTGATACATATGTGAGAATCTGTCACAAAACGATTAATTGCTAACTTGGCTGTGTGTTTGTGCATGCTTTCCGAGCTGGATGAGGGCCATTTAGTTGCTGTTGAACATTGGACCAGCAAAGTGTTTCATTTTATTTTCTAGTGAAATTTAAGCTTCTCGCAATTATTCCAGTTTCGCCAGAGTTTAACAGGAAAAGTTAACTGGTGACGATAAGATGATGATGATTTTGACAACACTGACATTTATGGTAATGGTGATTTTTCGTCCAGTGATATTGTCGAAGATGTCGACGATTTGCTTGATAATGAAAATGATGATGCTCATGATGGTAATGGTGATAGTTTGGATGATGATGACTATGTGAATGTGATTTATGATGAGCAGTATTCTTACTAACTATGTAATTATTCAACTCCTTCCTAACGTTTGACTACTGTTCATTAATCATTTAGCAGAGCGGGAGTATTTGGTCACTTCGATTACGACTGTCACTGTTGTGTGTATGCGTTCAATGTATGACGGGCTCGAGCTTGAAGTTGTACACGAATCACGCGCCAACCGGTTCATGAATCTGACTTCAGGAAAACGAAGACTGAACTTTTGCTTGCTCATGCTCATGATTCACAGACGCACGTGTATAAGCAGGAGCAGACGGTTACTAACCTGGCCGTTCACTTGTTTATTTGTATGACCGGTAAGTTGGTTAGATCATTGTTCTCTCTTTGTTTGCTTGCTTGATCATGTGCTTTATTTTGCTTTTGATCAAAGAACATGTCCAGAAGGTGCAAACAAGCACTAATTTTGAAGTGAAACAGAACAGCTACTGATGGTCAGGTACAATACGAGAGACATCGTGTGACATATGAACCATCACTGAGAACAAATCAACCGCTCATTAGATTTCTTTGTTGCGGTACATGAAACACGATGTATTCTGCGCAACGAAAGGCAATTTTTTGAAAGAATTTGAAGTTGGTGGATGATAGTTGTTTCTTCTATTCTGCAGCATGTGATTTATTACCTTACTTTGCTTTTCTTGTTCAGATTTCAATGCTAAATTCTGGCACATTAGTTTCAGCAATTCGTTTTTCGGGTCTTCTGATATTTTGGCCGCCTGTATTCCTACAGTGGCCTAGTACGACAAATTTGACCGGGAGTTTTTATGTTAAACTGAACCGTGAACCGTATGCGAATGACGAAGCTTCCAAACAAATGTTCTTTTCACTAGGGAAAAGTCCAAGACAGTTCAGTCTACTTTAATAATCAATAACCTTGTGCCAATGTGTTCTGATTTCAACTGTTGCCTCGCAGAACCGCTTACTCCAAACAGAAGGGCGGACGAAAAGTTGAGAGAGGTATATTTCTAGATAATGAATCAAATGACTAGACAGAAGATGAAAGATTTCAAATGTAAGAAGGCCACTGACGGCGTCGTTTGCCCACATCTTATACTGTATTCAAGCCACGCTTGGTGAATCTCGTAGATTCCTTTCCGGCAATCCGAATGAACCCACAAAAGCCAGTCCACTATTTGAGTTGCTAAAACCCTTATGCTGTCTGACAGGCTGGCCTTCCGGATCTGTTTTCTAACCGCTGCCTGTCTCGAAGAACAGCGAGACGTATACGTTGCCAGCATGCGCAAAATATGTCCCAACCACATTGACCTATTCTGACTCAGTTATAAAGACTGAACCCCAAGACTCAGTATCTTACACCTAAAATACAAGTTGCACACAAAATTCTGCCATCGTATTTTGCCAATATTACTTAGACAACGATGTTCGACCATTAGAAGTCCTCACGCATTTGTTCCCAACTGCCATGTTTTGGAGCCATGTAGTAGTACCGACCTCGCTGCTGTGTATATCCCACCTCCGATCGATTACCGGATGTTACGCTAATGCCTCAGGTGTTTCAACTTGATCAGTGGTCAAAGACACTTCATCCAAAGTACGACCACCAGGTGAGATACAGCCTAGATAAATGCGTAGTTGTTCCTCAGCAAAAACAAGTTTCGGCTTCAAGCCAATGCAGTCCTCCAACAGCCTTTTACACTTCACAGAAGCAAACTTCTTGACCTAAGTACGTACACTGGTATTCTGACGAAAGAGAAAAAGCTGAATTTTTGATCAGCAGCTCAAAATCCTCCGCATTTTCCAGTTCAGACTGTTTCCTCTCAGAGCAAACATCAGCAATACTTCTGTCACCAACTCAGTGACAGTGCTGAAGAGAAAACATGAAAGGGGTAGCCCTAAAGAACAACCCTTCTTGTGGTGACCTCAGATGAAAGCCCTCCCTCAGCAGGGAGTCGGCTTTAACTGTTGGCGTAAAAGAATAGCAACAATGAAGCTAATTTTTCGGCAATACATTCTTCAAAGTTAGGCCGTGCCATTGAATTATAAGATCAATTTAGCCGAACACTAATTCCACTTCAAAAAAGACAAAAATCTTGGTTCAATGAAAGACATTTCTATGTTCTATTATTTTTTCACAGAGTTATAATTTGGTCAATGCTATCCAAGCAGGGTTGATGATTACGTATATTGCTTTCGCGATCACTGGCTAGCCGGTGGAGAGTAATGCCTGCGGGCATTTTGGGTACAATGCTTTTCCTGCTAATTCTACATTATTTTTTCATGAGGAACTACAAACCTTGCAAATCGCTACAACTTTTATTTCACACCAATGCTTCTGAAGCTGTTCTCTCGGCAAGATTGTTGCCAGAAGTCTTCTGAAACCGATGTTAATACGACACCTCTGTTTGTGAAGAAGTGAGATAACCACACAAGCCCAGTGCTCTTGTGCCTTTTCAGGAAACCTTTCTCGCAGATAACCGCCGTTTCTGATAGATAACTGGTACCGACATGCATTTTTCGAATTCTGGAAGGGATGGGAGTCTAACGGTCGAAATGGACGTAAGTGCGTGAAGGCTCCCCGCAACGTTCTTGAATAAGTTGGGAAGCCGTTGGATTCCGTGGTCAACTCGTCTATACCTTGCTTCTGTGGACCAGTACCCTAAGCAGTCGATAAAGGTTGCGAGTATTGCTAATAGCGTTAACCTTTTCAACTTCCCTGTCTCTCAATATGTCATTGATTTGGGACATTCCACAAAATCCTCGCCAGCTGAAGCTTCAGGGATTTGTGTTCCTCATTTCATGTTACTCCAGAGGAACGGATCTGCCAGCATCCAAAAGAGTACAGCTGAATATGAAGATATCCATCATTTTTGAAGCGCACCTGTTTTAAAGTACGGAGTGGGCAATTTTGCCCAATGCAATATACCTTCTATATCCTCCAAAATCTGCGAGGACCTAAGCTATTTAGCTGTAATTATATCCAATTTGAAATCTGTAAGAGGATCCTATGTTGAAGATTTTCATCCTGGAGCTGCTGGGTGGGACCAGATTTTTCCACGGGTGCGATCATAGACTATGTGCATACGAAGGCCATCTGAGGGCTAAGACATGATTTGAGTCCATAAGTCTGGATCAGGTTGATCGACAGATGTCAACAGTACTGCATCACCAGTGGGTATTGACAATGTGGTCATTTGGAGTTTAGTGCTATTAAGATAAAAAAAAGGCTCCAGCTTAGTCCATGTCTTCATTTGTGACGAGAATTATTGTTTAGCAGAAGCGGTTCTGGGTTGAAACTAACCCGGAAGAGAAGATTACTTATCCCAATGCTACCGGATGCGATAGAAAATAGGCCTTTGATTTGCCTATCTGTCCCTGTTAATTGTTTCACTTGGGCTTTAAAAGTACTAACAAAGAATTTAACGTCCGTTATGCGTAGTCGGAACAATTCGAGGTGGAACTTGGTTCTGGCTTCAGGAGATCGTCACGCAGCAAACGCACACGGGTATGATGTAGAGGAATTTCTTTTTCCGTTGGCTGTTTTTGGCACGTACAAAACCATCCAACCGAACAGCATACAAACAATTATTGACTCGGATCAAGCGTAAAAGTACACACTCGGTACTCGCAAACGGAACAAACCCGAATCCAGTATGGCCCCGATTACTGGAATTCAGATCATCTCCTATGCATTGGGTGTATCAACTGCAACGTATGATTATATGCGCGTTATGGAGACAGCAAATATCTCTCTAAAGTTTCAAGGGTTCTAGCCAAGTCCACTTGCCATTTTTCCGGATTTTGTGTGGGCAAACTCAAAGTAGCCGAACAAAGGGTATATTTACATCTTTGCAGTGAGGTGAGATTAATTTCTGCCATGCCGCTAATGTGGTCACATTGCCAGACGTTTGTCTGAAAGGATTAGGGAACATCACCCGAGTGGTATCAGTGACGCAAAAATAGGCACAATCTACAGTTCCAACCTAAATCATCTAGTAGATATTGGACACAAGATCAATCCTAATAGGTCATTTGATATACTTTATCGGTCCCTCCCTCAGTCGGCCAAAACCAGTCCGACCCCACAAACTTTCTACCACAGCCGGATCCCCATTCACCGAGTGAACCCAGTGCTGTTTGCACGAAAGAGCTTAGTCCATAAAATTCAACTGGGCTGGCCGATAATGGATACCCTTGATAACTCATCAGCGCTTAAAAAACAGAAATAAGCTGACATAAAATTCCAATGGGGCGTAACTCAAGCATGGGAATTCTAAGTGAATACAGTCGTCACTACCCACCTCGCTCGGTACAATGGGCAGCGCGGTCCTGAGTAATCCACGTGAAGCTCGACGCAGTGCGCAACTATTTGTAGACGGGCAACTCATGGGTGATGTTAGACCAGTATCACTAGGAAATTCATCCGCTAACCCAGCGAACCCTTGTGGTTCTTAACCAAAGCCCTCGATCCTAACAAGAATCTACCCACACGGCTGCAAGGAATTGCTGGGTGAACGTATACGTCCTTTGATCAGTTATTTCTCTACACATTTTTCCAGGTTGAATTTTCAGTTCAAATCAACCTCAGCCTAAAGGACGAATAAATTGCTTCAGGTTTCTACGCATTGAACTCCTAGGAATAACTGGATCTTCGGTTTGAACTATGCCATCATGTAGAAGTGGTTGGGTTATGAAAACAAAATCCGAAGTAGTTTCGTGCTTAAAACCCGATTAATGTGGACTGGAGTGTCAGTTATACAAGCCGGCATCCAGGGGTTATACATCCTGCTGAAGTGAAATCCGTAGAGATTAGGTCACCTGTTCAGTTTTTACAGAATGCACCCTAACTAACAGAGGGGAGGAGATAATGCTAACGATTTTATCCGCGAATTCCTGTTTTCATTAAAAGAACTTTCGGTTCTGAATTCTGCGAAAAACATTCGCTTACAACCAGTGTCCTGAGATTCAAGAATACCTGAACTCCCGTCGTCAATGTACCAGCCAAATGAATTTGGAATCAACGGACTAGTACCGAGTGGCGCGAAATCTTCGCGTAACGACAGCCAATTGGATCACAAAATTAACAAGATAAACGCACTATAATTTTTCATTTACTCCAATCACACCCATTCAAACTCTCCTCACACGAAAGCAATAACTACATCGAATCAGGTAAAGATTTCTCCATCCATACCTAACTGCTAAACGGATGTACACTTGTAGAATTCATCCATGTTTACTGTTATTCTCCAACGAAATAGGAGAATTTGGAGAGCTTAGGTGGTTTGTTGATTTTCTCCGGCAATAACCTCTGGTATGTCACTTCTGTCTCGTTTTTCGTGTGGTACTGTTAAAGCCCAATTTAATCTGGCTAAAATCGATAAAGTTCTTTGAACGTAAGACCGGCACATTTATCACGCAGGAGTCGCACTTATTCAGAGAAAAAACAGTCAATTTCTTTTGACTGAACAAGTGAAAGACAGTTATTGGGAACACTCAACATGGCCCGTCACATACAGCTGCTCCAGCTATCCCTTTGGTTACTGACAATAAATGTCAAACCTAGTTCTCGTGTGTCAAAAGGCGAAACCATTGAGTTCGAACCCATCCTATAAAATCGTCGTGAAATCACTGATTCACCGAAATTTGTAGATAATAAAACCTGAACTAAGCAGGCTGGTTATTGTGGAATAATTACAGAAAAAATAAAAGTCACAATTTTTTCTTTGACAGACTAGCACGTTTTACAGTATTCATGCTTGATGTACAGCTGTAAAGTTTATTTTCCAAACATGAGGAAACAACTTCGGTGAAATAACACAATTTACGAAGTGCAGCGAGAAGATGACCATCGGTTAGATATACCAGGTAAGCAAAGATAACGGCGTAATTTGGAGAAACGGACACTCGAGACCGATGTACCCCTTGATAAATCTTTAGGCTAAATGCGCTAGACCATAGATCGCTAATTCCATCATAGTTCTCGTGTTCTGAAACACGGCATGTATTCTACTTGGCTTCCTACTCATAAGCCGCTAGAAAGATGGTGCCGTTACCTAGTTTTGAGTTTACCCTTGGTCTAATCTCTCCTTTAACAAGCCCTACACGTTTGGGATTTGACCTGAATTCGGCTATTTTTGTCGTCGTAAAAGATGTATTAACCAGCTGATTTTCTTTCAAAGGTCCTTACCCAAACAGGATGTGCCTTTCCGTATTGGACGTTTCGTAGTTAGTCTGCTTTCACTTCTGCAATTTTTCGCTTCTCTCTTCATGCCTCGTGCTTCCTCCGTGAAATTCTTTTTTTCATTTTCTTCTTTCCCACTTCAAGGACATTCCTACTGTGATCATTCCCATTGCCTGGTGGATTCATATTCCATGAAATTTGAACAATCACTAAATGTGACAGCATTTAGATCGTCGTCTGTTCTAAAGTACACAAACTAATGTATCTTCAAGTGATTACCAACAGATATACCCATGGAACCTGGGAGATCTCAACACATTCCTTTTTTGGGCGGTACTTTAACATATAAGCGTGTGACGCCGAGAGCAACCACCTAAAACAACATAGCAAAAGGCAAAATGCAATGAATCGTAGCATATTTTTGGCAAAAGCCGGACGAATAAACCAACTAATTGAAGAATAGCTGCTTTATTTCGAGATTTTGACGAACATTTTGAAATCATCATTTCATCCGCTCATTGAGGTTTCATTCCGATACATTTTAAACCCAGCCTATCGTGTACAATTGCATTCGCGCTTTCGTCCTGCATGAAACACTGATTTTTCTTAGGAGCTGAGACATTCTAGACAGATATTGCTGGATTCACACGTGGTCTGACCGAATTCTGATTGGTTTATATTTGATAGTAAAATAAAATGAACAAAACTGTACATTTTTCTGCAGCCATTCCAAAAACATTTATAAGCATGAGTTTTTCAGTTAGGTTTAATTCACTCCTTGTCCTTTCAGTCTGTCATTCGGATTAGGCACAATATGGGCAAACTGTAATTTACACAGCAGCTTGACTGCTCTTTTCGGTTCGTATTGCTTGTTAGCTGCATGTACGATTTCTCCTATGAGAATTATTCCATATCCTTTTCCTCGGACAAATTGAAGGTGAAGGTTCTTCCTTGCTTTCATAGTTTTGTTTACTTCAGCGGCTTTTGGCTCTTGTGAATTGTTCGTATGCATGAACGTTTGTGGCTATTTAGGTGTTTGCTATGAAAGTTAGATATTTCGTTCGTGTTTGGTTGCGACACAACTTTGTCTGGTGTTTCTTTCTACTAAATTTTCCAGAAATGATAGGTTTCCAATATTTCCTGTAGTAAAGTTGGGGTCTCCTAAAACGTCGTTGCATATTTTATATTTCTTTGATATTGTATCGTTTAATAATGAAGAATTTATTCATGTTTCCCAGCGGCAGATTTCACTGAGCCCTGGTAGCACAATGTTTTCCAAGGACTGCATTAGGGCTTCAGTGAGAAATTTTCTCATGGATTAGCACAAACCATTTGTTCTGTGATTTTTTCATGAACATTGGCCGTTAAATTCAAGGCATGTCTGTAAATGGATTATCAGTACTTCCTAAAATGTTTGTATTTCCACTGATTTATACGAGTATTTCTCTAGTTCTTTTCTTGCGTTTTTGGTAGAGCTAATTCGATCGAAATACGTAACGGAAGAACATCCGCAGAGGCCAACAATTTCTCTTCCTTTTTTATCTTCTACTCCCTTTATTAATGGAATAATAATATAGATCTTTTTCCAGGAAGGAGGTCGCGGCCAACAGAGGGCCGCCAAGTGGGGATGTTGACCGTCGGTGGGTGGATTCGAACCCGCAAACTTCACGTCCAAACGCCACGACCCAATCCGCTTGGCCACCGCCGGCCAAGGTTTTGTAGATTTTGAATAAACTGCTAAGCTTTGGTTGTAGAATAATTTAACCAAGACATAAGTCGTCTTATACATTTCCGTATTTCCTTAGCCCATCTACATTTTGGAGTTCCCGGGGAAGAATCGGGTTTTGGGTTTTCACGCATTCCTCCGTCAGCCATAGTGCCACGGCTACAGTGTCAACTTTGTTCTTTCTATTGAATACTCTGCAGGTTCCTCGTTAAAATACAGTATTCGAATTGAAAAATGTCCCGGTTTTTTATAAAACCATTTATTTAGGAATGCCAAAACCACCAACAAGGAATGGAGCAGTGCATAGGCGTTTGTGCTTTATATAAATTAACAGCTGCCTGTATTCATTGCACCCGACTCGTAATAGATAGGGTAAGTTTACAAGGGAGTATTATTGTGTGTATCAGCCTGTGACTACATGAAACCAGCGAAGGATAAGTGCTACTTCCCGCATTGTTTCTGACCAGTAAACAGACGAGACCCAGAATGACTAACCTGACAGCCATGTGGTTCTACCCGTGATCGTTCGTCTCGTGTCTGGATTACAGTTAGATTAAGGCGGACATGTATTGCTAATGATTATTGATAGACGTAAGGCAGTGGCAAACTTCTCCGCTTTTCTAAGTGGAAAGTTGGATGTTGATATTACATCGATTTACGCTCCTGCTACTCATAATAATTTAAATTTTTATAAATCTAGAATAGGAATATCCATCGCATAACCCTCGATTTACTGTGGGCTTCAGCTCACGTTCCCGTGACTCCGTTCTCGTTTTTCTTTAGAGCATTCACTTGCTTCTGTTTCATTTAGGAGCAGATGTCATTACCATTTTTTCGGAGATATCGAAAGGAAGGGAAATGCATTTTCAGCCCGAGATTTCCAATGATAGAACTGGATTTTATTTAAGTTTTCAGCCGTCGTCAACATATTCATTACAACAGATGTTACGATTGTGATTCCGTTCGATAATTAAGGATGGAACACCTAGTCGTCTAGGATGGGATATTTTCGTGAGGCAAAATGAAATGTCGTGTTTAGGAAAAACAAGAAGGATGGATTGTTTGAAAAACAGAACTAAACAAACAGTACATCCCAAGCAAAACCATTCTCCTCAAACGTTCTTCAGTCACTCTAATTGACAGTGGAGTTCTGTCAGCTGCACGAATGTTTAGAATCCGATTTTGGATGTTTGATGTCAAATTCGCCCTTTTCACTCTAACAACCAAATGCCACCATCCCATATACACGTAAGAAAGAAGTTTACAAGTTGTCTTTTGAATAGGTGGTAAAATAAACCAGTTCGAAAGAGGGGCGGTGCGAAAAAATCTAACGCTCAACTGTTCTAGAAAGAGCATGTCGACTATTTTAAGCTTCTAAAATTTTATTGGCACTCCAAGCCCCCGCGGAGAACGCAAAACACCCGTTACAGAACCTCGCAAGTCTAAAGCTGGTGGTGAAACTAAGAATAGTCCGTGCACGTTAACGCATCCTTAGCTAGAACGATGGGAAAACTGTTGAGAATTTATTCAGTTCTCCGACGGGATATTTTAGCCAAAATACATTTCAGCACTGGGTCTGACAGCTTGTATCAAGGCACGTTATGTCAGGAGTAAATCCGAATCTAAAACTATTCAAAATTATTGCTGTCGGTCCTAACGAAATTGTTTGGTGTTTGGATTTTTCTTTTACTAATTCGCTTTTTCTTTTTTTCTCATGCTTGACACCGCAAAGCGCAGAATTCTTAAGAAGGTGGTGGCCACTATAGGTGAAGAGACATTAGATGGAAAGCCTCGAACCCATAATGTTACCCTGCTAACCAGTTGAACTAGTCATTATTGATATTCGGACTGGCCTATGGGCGTGAACTCAACTTTTTCACTATTATATTAAATGCCGGTAAGATAGTTGTTTTCGTTGTTGGACTCTCATTCACACGTCCATGTCATTTGCAGTGCTCATGACCGTGAGCACGCGTCTGGTCACGGGCTAAAACAAATTTCAGTGTTGGCATGCATCAGCTCATACTTGTAATGACGTCTGCTTGAAGACTGACTCATTGTTATAACTGACCAGATGAAGTCAAAATAACAGGTAAGAATGTCATCGAAGAATGAGTCAGAGGAAAAAATAATGGAATAGTAGAGAAAAAAAGACTAGTCACAAGTTCTACGTCAACTTTACGAGGACGATTAACAGTAACCCAATTGGCGCGCTTTGTGAAGACCTAAAATTTGCAGAACTTGTTTTGATTTCCGAATCTCTCACTATCAATTTGGCCTTGTATAAATAAACCAACTGCTCGGCATGTTGTTAACTCATTCTGGATACATTCCAAAATGCTTACTATCAATTACGTTCCTTAGTCCGATTCATAAGACACTGTAAGCGAGCTAGTGACAGGGAAAGTGAGGACATGCAGAAGCTCAGGCATGTCTGAATTCGACTTATCAGATAAATATTTCGTATTCTGCTGTAATAAAGGCGAAGCACCAAAGGTCTTCACGAAAGAATGATTAAAATCCCGTTGTGACTTCCTGTCACTTTGACAACTTTTATGAGGTGAATTAAAGGATATGGTTTTATTACATGGCATTAGCTCATTGGCCAACATTCAGAAAAACTGGAATCATTGAATAGCTATTTAATCTTTGTTATTGAGCATCACAATGGTATGTTTCCAAAACTGACAGCAAACCTAGGTCAACCGACAACGAGTCAACCTCTTTAGCATTAAGCTGCCGGGCAGGTTTTGAGCAGTCTGCTAAACTTTCCGCATGATATAAAACATACTCGTTGCGGCCGCGGGCTGCTAATGCAGAGTAATCGACTCTAAACAAGAGATGACGACTTTAGAGATAGTCTAAATTCTATGAATTTCTTGAACAACACTTATACCGCTTAGCTACTTAGGTGTTTTACAACAAAAAGAAGCAACTAGATAGTCTCCAGTTAGTTCCTGAACTGTTGGTTGAGCTCTGATGGGGCATAATAAATGATTTCGTAAACCACTTACTATCCCATTCTCAAAACTGTTCATCACGGCTTCGGTTGGATTCCTGGCATCCCACCCCTTCCCCCCTTATACTCCAATTTTTAATACTCAGTTCATAGTAAAATCCAAAACGGCTGCAGTGGCAGTGACGCTTTGCGGTAACCAAAGGCCTTACAAAATGAGGGCATTCCTAGACGTGACTTTGTCTTGCATGCTCGATGTCGGATAAGAAGAAACGAAAATACTCAGGTTTTCAACAAAAAGATGAGTTACGTGTGTTTCTCGCCGTCTGGTTGAAATTCTAAAAATTAGAGCAGCTGTGTTTCCAGGTGCAATAACACCTTTGACTTTATTTATAAGAATAATGACAGATTTTATTGAGAAGAACGTGCAGGTGTGAGTGATCAGTGATTGCCCAAAAAATGTATGAGGCAAAGCTATTTCAACCAAACCACGGATCAAAAAAATGAAGCAATCACCGACATGGAAACGAAATGGGAAAGAAAAAATACGAACCAAATTCAGTCGTCCTTGACATGAAAGAACACCTTTACGCACATATTCTGATGATGAATCTCCTCCTGAAAGTCAACGTGGTCATCGTTGTCATTTATCAAAGTGACAATGAAAACCGTCATTTCTAAAAATATAAACGACATGAACAAAACCACTATCCACATCGTCATTCACAACAATACCCTGATAATTGTTACCAGTAATGTCATCTCCAATCCATAATACTTATTATCCTGGGCATCATCATCACCACAGATATTATCAGACTCGTCATCCCCCGAATCATACAAGTAGTCACCATCCTCATCACTGTAATCAATACCGTCGTCGTCAACATTAGCATCATCATCAACCGAGCCATTATCATCCTGATCACAATGATCGTCGTCATCCTCACCATTAGTATCATCACCATAACTCCCATCTTCATTATCTTTTTCGTCGATATGATCATGATCATGATCATCATCCGCGTCGCATTACCGAAATTTTCATTCTAATCGTCTCTCGCTAGCTTAATGTACATCTAAATCCTCTTCCGCTGTCCTGTCATGTTGCAGGATGATTTCTGCATTAATAGTTTCCCGGATTTTTTGGTAGACTGGAAGTAGAAATGGCTAAATCAGTTTAAGTAAGGTAAGCTAATCTGTAGATGGTTTTATTCAACTGAGTAAGAAAGTAAAATGTGAGAAACCACACGATTTCCAAGCATCATCAGTATATCCACCGTGTATATTGTGGATAAGCTAGATACGAATAGCTTGGTTCGGAAATAAGAACGAAATAAGAGGAATAACGAAGTAGGTCCGGTCAGTCAGTCTGCCATTCGACCGGTATGTCAATCAATCGTAAGAAATTGAATAACAGTGAAACAGGATGAAAGTACACTTCACGAACACACACGATCTTCCAAAAATTGCACTAGTCATACTGATTACAAAGTAGAGAAAAGCCGTCTGTTCACTTCTGAGTGCTTTCTCTAATTTGGATTCTGAGTGTTCGATTTCACCAGTAACTCCATTTAGCGTATCACATTGCGTTTCACGGAATACGTCAAAGATGCTCGTCGACAATGTTGGAAATCAAACTACCTTAATTAGGCTATTAAGCCGGATCCGTATCGAATGGGGGAATGTAAAGAGGTGGTATTTTTTAATACATTAATTGAAACCCAACTGATCCAAACGAGTTGGGTTTGTAGTATCAGGTGTGACACGGAAGTGTGCACACGAACACACGCATAAATCGAAGTCATTTATTACTGTCCGTTAATATGCTATGGAAGTAGAAGGTCAGGCTGATGTTTCTGAGTGATTTTAGGCGGAAAATAATTCGCCGACAGAGAATTCAACCGGTACAAGTCTGAGTGATCAGGTGAGTTGCACCAGGGGGAGAATGCACATACTAGCAGGATACAAAAATTCGGCTTCGTACACGTAGCAAGTGTATTCTGACCTAACCAGGTGAACATTCGATATCTCGTCTATTTCAACCAAGTTAACTTTTAATCCATTCAAAGAAGCGTGAAAATCTAAGAGACTCATGCACAGTGAAATCACTTTAATTAATACCGCTCTTCTCTATTCAACGCTACCAGGTGACCATTTTTAATTTCCAAGTCATTTTGTCTAAACCTAGGTAAATCCGTCAACACGAATACTGTCCCAGGCAAGAAAACGTGTGATTTGCGTGCATGAATGCTGCTGCATGAATGCAAAACTAGAGGTAGTTATTTGTTACCAGTTGGAGGTGAATATGAGCACACCTAAAGGAAATTGAGCGTATTAACATGGCAGTTTTGAGGGGCGAAATTGCAGTAAGTGTGTGCCTGTTTACAGTGTATCTGGTTTTATTCGTCTTCCTAGTTGTGTGTGTTATGTGAAAGTGCCGGGTTTACACAAAGGACTTTCGTAAACCGGTCCCGTTCCTGTAGGTGCACAGACAAATGGCTGGCTGCTGAGCCGCCGTCAAGTGCAACTGGTCGAAAAATGTGCTCGTTTTAGTTCTCCGAACAATCGCTTCGACAAAAAGGTGCGGTGTTTCTTGTTTGTTATTGATAAATTTTGACGCAAAGGTGTTGATAGATCAAAACGGATGTTTGGGTTGACCTAGAATAAACCTTGTGGAAGGCAAAACAAAATTTTCCTTCGCCTCTCTTTTTATAACGGACAGGAGATTTTCTATCCCCCTTTAATGGTATTATTTTTCCGTGCCCCACAACGACCAGGATTTCGACTACCCGACAACTAACAGATAATTCGGTAAAAAGCGATTGCCGGAGTGGACAAGCATTGTGAAATATCATTTCATCTTAGTGTTACTTTAAAGAAATAACTTCCGTAGGTCAAGCTGAGACAAACCTTTTTCGTTCTAATATACAATAGTTTGAAAACATACACTGTGTGAATGAAAAAGAATTCAACTTTTTATTTCCGAACGGTTTGATTTGTCTGTTTGGGCACCTTCTTTTTATCAGGCCTGACCATCATCATCAGGAGGACATCTTTGGCCATCACCAAGTTCCGGTTTTATGAGAGGAGTAATTCAACAAAAAATAAGAATAACCTTTCGTCTCTCCATAACCACATTGCAAAAAGTGTAAACCGTTTCTGAAACAAGGTTGTAGTCACTAAAAGACTACTGCTGTTGCCTTAGCGGACTCTGAGCTGAATCGAGCTTGTAATACTTACGTAGAACCGGTACATTGCTGATCATTCCAATACCGCCTGTCAAACGTCAACCGAGTGAACATCAACCATCGGCTGACAATTGCCGTTTGGAAATTCCAGATTGTGTGGTACTTCTTTTCTGGTAGACAAGACTTGACCTCAAAGTTTATTCAGTTTGCAGCCAGTTGAATGCCGAATGATAGAAGTGTTTCGTTTTCTAAGGTCTGCGAATTTTGATTGACAAACTGAACCACTTCAGGAAAATAACTACCATTAGAAGAGATTTGCTAAAACCATCACATTGCCGGTAAATTATTGACCAACAACGTTTATATCCGACGACTGTACGACGATTGGATTGGGTTTTGTCATGTGTCACAACCCACTGCAGACAGTGAAGTGGCCAACTGATTGCTATGACAGTTAATCTTCCAAATCTAGAATAGTCGCACTGCCGCCAACCTTTAGTTGGTTGGGACCGTGTTTGTTTTCGAGCAAAAAGTAAAAAATCGTTATTGCTACTGTTATTTACATACATGTAATTATTATTACTGTTCAATATAACTGAATGAAAATATTTGCAGACTGGTCTGTTCAAAGTGAAACAAGTTCACATAAAAACACCCCATTGCTTCTCAGAGTCTGATGGCAAAGCTGGTTGGCAAACGTTTACCCACACCATGGGTAAGCTGAAGCTGGTCGAACCCATACATATATAAATATATATGTACAAGTATAAAGATGTTTGGACAAGAGTGTACCGGGTACGCGTACCTGACGAGCGACAATAACCGCGAAACCGGTAGCGTACTCCCGGGTAAATTTTGTTCACTCATCCAGATTCCGCCTACAATTTCTATATACATATATATATACATATATTCTGGGTTATTCTATCCTCTTTCCTAAGGTTGACTCAGCCCAACTGACAAAGAATTATCAACGAATCACAGTTGTCGTTTTTCTGTGGACTCTTCAACGAGGAGCCTCCTGACGCTACAAATTAGATATATATATATTTCGCAAGCAAAAATCAGACAGGTTGAAATCCCTTCCTCGTTTAATGTGACACAAATATCCCGATAACTGCTACCGAGAAAAGAGGACTATGCTTAACAGTCTTGTGAGTAGAGTATTATGAGGTGAACCAAAAGTCAGTTGACGTAGTCTAGATGCAGAGTAAACTATATGGTAATCATGCATTAGCACATCATTCAATCACAAAATGTCAATCGTAACTTTTCGCTTACTCCAAATTAGTCTCCGGTCCTTCCTCTATCCCAATCGTCGTCAGTGTCAGCGTGGCCCAATAGTAACATTTCAAATAGGCACGACCCAGCTCGTCAGCAAACGTCGTGTTTGACGGTCTGTATCCCCAGGTGGTAGTAAACTTCTCGTATTTCGATAGGATATAATAAACGCATGCAAACCAGTGACAGCCCAGGAATAGCACATGAATCGAGTTCAAAACACGCCACAAATTGGGAAACAGTGATCGATTTTCAATCTTGACCTTCCACAAGCGAGCTCGATAGATTTTTACAAACCGAGGGAACCGAAGCATTGGTTGCCACCCGAATTTCAACTGGAGTAAGTCCAGTGGAATAAGAGAGATTAGATCCATACGGAAATCCATTGACCTAACGTATCTCACTGCAAGTTTCTGACGATTGATCACGATAAGACCACATTCCAGATAAGTGGTACCTAGTTGTACAATAAAATCCATCAAATAAACCAAATCAGCACCAATATCGAGGGTGAGAAACAGGACATAATTCATTCTTTGCAACTCATCAAATGCCTGTCGGGCTATCGGCAACCACAAGTTGTACAACACTGCAGTAGATAGTATGGTCAACCATATCAATAAAGATAGGCTGTACGGTTGAAAGATGAACGGTAATCCACAGGGGCGTTTGCCTAATACGTTGAGTCTTTCTTGATCGGGGATTAAATCAAATGGAAAAAGGGTTTCTTCCTCTGCATTAATAGAACTGATTCCCAATTTTGTTCGTATGATGAAAAGTGCTCTTTCTAAGAAGGTTCCTGGAGTGGGTTGATCAGAACAAGAAGCATGAAGATTCTCCCTTTCGTTAAAAGATGTCTGTTGGGAGAATGAGCTTGCCCATGTGTCAGACTTTTCGTTGTGTACATATGGATGAACGGAATAGCTCGATCCTCCTTCAGGCCGACGATTCGTAAATCGATCAATAAAGGAATCCCGTCTCTTTGTGGAATTTTTTGACGGAATATTTTTCAGCATGGATGAGAAGCGCACCATTGTGCGTATCTTTCTCCATGAAGCCTTTTCTTCTTCACCGTTTGTGGCTTGGTCCACTGTTGATTGTATTCTATTCACATTTATGTCCAACTTCTCGTCATTTGGGTTTTTCTCTTCGCTGGACAGAATCGGATGAATTATAGACCCCGGATTTTCGGCCATTTTATGCTGCTACAGAATGTTCGACCTCAGTATCTTCAAAATAAAAAGCAAATATCCTGTTCGATGCATTGTGTCATAACCGCTACCTTGCAACAAGCTTGTCGTGAATAAACATTTCACCATTTTGGTAGGTTATACAAATAATCGCCTCTTCGTGATTGGTCGAAATTTACTGAGCCCTGGTTGGTTGAAAGTAAATACTGATTCAGGTGAAGTTTGTCCACCATACTTTTCTGAACAGACACGTGATAAAAAGAAATGAAATATTACGGGAGATCGCTTAAAATGCGACAAAGTAATTGGAGGTATCACAACTGAATCATGATGTTGCTTGTTACAAAAGTAGGTCAGAAACAAAAGACAAGTACAATTGCTCGTGTTCTGTCTCTCAGAAACCAAAGGTGAACTGTGCTTATTTGTAATAGGCTGACGATTCTGTGAAAACATCAGAGTTACATAAGATGTATTGGTTCATTCATTGTTAAGAAATATTTGCGAATGGATTTGATTTGTGCTTTGCCATTCTGTTCTTGAACAGTAGTTAGATATGATCCACTTTAGAATGTGAACTGGGAGTAAAACCACGGTTGTGTGTCGGCAACACGAATGATAAAACTCCCGCATAAATAACGGCAAAATGACATTAGTGAGAATCAAAAAATGCCGGCTCTTCTAGTCTGTACACTACTGTACCAGTCAGTGGTCTATCGAAACTAGACGCATCGATTTCCAGGGTGTAGCTCTACCCTCCCGACTATAAAACAAACTCATAAGAACATACAGAAAACAAGAAGGCCTTCATGAAATACTAACTGCTTACATATTTCATTGGACGTCCGAAAGTATAAAGTTTTGTGGTACGGCTAATGATTGGCATCAGACGTGAGGACAAAATGACCAGTCACTTAAGCTTGCGCCTTGATTATGCGACGGCAAATGTGTTCGCACATACTACTGATGTATGGTAAGGTAACTCTAATCGCTTGGACGATTTCTTTTGTTGAGAATACGTATGTGATGCGAGGTACAGGGTGATTATCGCTGGTGTAGTTCTCAGCACTCTTGCGTTCTCGCAGGGACAAACAGTAGTCAGTGCTGAGCCATCTCGCACAGCATATCCGGTTTCTGGTGGGCGAGAGACAAAGACGGTTTGTATGACCCATCACCTGTCTCCAAGAGCTACTATGATTACCGATCTTCAATGTGTCTAAAGATGCTTCGTTATATGATTTCTACAGTTAACAAATAAAACGTAGTTCTGACGAGATGAAGCCGTGGGTGAGGTCAAAATTCACCCAATCTACGCTACTGATGAAGACCCTTGCAGGGAATCAAGAACAATGTATTCGAAACACTTTTGTTCGAAGCACCAAGCCGTGATATAAAAGTGAGTGCGTCTTACAGAGGCTAAAATCTACCGCATGTGCCTACCTTCACTTGTTCAATATTTCGGGTTCACATGATTGCACGTAAGTATAATCCACGGAAATGGGAAATTCGGCAGTTTGGATAGTGTTCCATTATGCAGAGCTTAATTAAAAAGTCATGTCCTTATGATCGCTTTGATTGTATCGTTCGATGAAAGACCATGTGTAAATTTATGTTAAATACGATAGACAAGCGGATTAGTTAGTGGCGTTTGGATTTGAAAGTCTCGTGTTCGAGTCCTTCCAATGCCAGTCAGCTTCCCCAACTGGCAGCCGTCTGTTGACCGCGACCCCCCTTCCTGAAAAATGATGTACATTATTATTTCATTCATAAAGAAATTGAAAGATAAAAGGAAAGCAGTTGGTCTGTGGATGAATGCTCGTTCATAAAGCTCAGGAGCACCTGGTATCTTGGAAAGTATCCGAATTATTTGGATTAAATTAAGGTCTCTGTCTTTCATCTGTTTTCAGTGCCTGGAATGCTTTGAATGAACTGCTCTTTAGACCTTTTGGCTTCGACACCACCTGAACTGTTAATAGAGTCGCTGGTTGATTGAAGTGGTCACTACCGTCTGCCCTGCGTGGATTTGTTGTATTATTTCTGCCTGAGAGGTTAACACCGCAGATAAGTTTCTATTAAAAGTCACAGACCTCCATAAACAAAATGGCGATCCTACTCATACCCAACCGATAAAAAGGTATCTGCAAGAGATTTTCAAGCAAGATCAACTGCCAACTTCCCAAATCGTGTCGATCACCAACCATACATTCTGTGCTCTTTTGCTCTCGGAATCAGTTTTCACCAAACTGAGGTGGAGTTCCACATAGTATTGGTGATGCCATTAAGCTGACCAAATTCAGCTTTTATTTTGTGCTATTGCACCCAACATTTCGATGACATAATTGGTAAGCAATTATGACGGCAAAATCCATTAAGTGCAGCCGGTTCGACATTCTGTTTCATTTGTTGCATTGCCCTGGTTTCCTAATGCATGCAAGCAAACATCTACAAAATGTGTAAGGTAATGATATTTCCAGTCTCTTTACAGAGGAGAGTAGTGAATGGACTATAGGAAGGGTATTTTTGCCCAAACTATTCTTAATCGCCTTCACTGTCAGTCAGCTGGAATGTAAAGCAAACAGTTTCACTGAATTGTTGTGTGCTGCAAACTTTTTATTTATAATCAGTTTAATCACCAGATAAGTGATACTACGAAGTCCTATTTAAAATGTGGAACCGCGACTACACTTTATGACAGATTTCGGTTCAGTTCATTCCCACCTACGCAACGACTGATCCCACCTGAATGTGGTGTAGTTTTAGTACCTATCTCAGAAAACCAAATAATATGGATTGAAAATTTTGATTTAATTTCATAAAAATATTACCGAGGAACGAAAATATTTCAAATGAGCTCACTTCAGTGGGTGCATCATTTATCGTTATCTCTCTGTCTTCAAGCAGAGCTTTGGGGAATCTCGTGTACGTCAAACCGGCAGTTCGATTCGACCCACTGCGGAATGGTCCTTAAGTCGGTTTCTTCATGCCTTCCTTCAAGTCATCAGCTGATCACCTTTAATCATTTTCCAAACATTCCGTGCTCCGGAGAACAGTTCCTTTCAAAGGAAGCAGCCTACGAGGAAATATAACACACATATCAGCCAACACAATCTGATTAATCTCAGTATGTGAATCGTCGATTGATTATGAGCCTGATTGTGAAACTGACGGGAGCTGATGAAAGTCAAAACACTTCTAAGGCAACTCACAAATTAAAACAATCCGTTCGTTCTTCCTCGTCCGTTCGATAGACTGCATTTCGGATTGCAAATTCCACGCAAACACCTCAGGTCGTTCAGTCAACCTTGCAGTTGGAAGGCTTCAAACTTAAGCTCGACTCGAGTGAGCTCACCAACGATGCACATCCACAAATCAACCAGGATTTTATCGAGGACTTTCCAACCGGAAGGTATGTTATCTATGCCTCACCAGCCCTAGTTCATGAAAATCACAATTCACGAATCATGATTTTTTATCAGTCAGGAACCTCATAACTCCATTATACTCATTTGCATTACTATAATGGAGTTGGACTGCTCCATGCAGATTTACTGAAGTTTTAATGTACGGATAAGTTTAATTAAGGTGTCTTGTCTAGAAATCAGACGTAGATACCTATACAACCTCCGAGTGTGTCGTTCTTCCCCCAACAATTATCTTTTTAAGAAACGTTTTATTCCTCAAATTACCCCAGGCGTTATAGGCTTAGGTTGCTCCCATTCAGATTAAAGGTTCCCTTCCTTTTGTCGCCAGTAGTTCAGAATTGGTCAGTGCTCACGTGAACTGGGGAAAATGCCTAACTGAAGTTACAACTGGCGTTGTATCAGCTTGTCCAGATTGACAAAAATTCAAACTGCACAGGGACGATTGCGGAAGCACCAACATCTGTAAAGGCAACAAAACTGCTACTTCCACTAGGATTCTCAATACTGGTATTACTATTACCACTAGCAGTACTGGCAGTAGGATTGGTATGAGTAATGGCATTAGTAGTCGAGGTAGTTAGTAGTTATGATAGTGATGGGAGTGGTGGTGATAGCAGTAGTACATGAAACAAAGGATGAAATTTATCGTCATGTTCGTGAGGATTTCAGTTCGTGGCCTTGATGCCCAATCACTACTATTTTCGTCTAATGGCAGAAATAAATATAGATTTGCACTTCAATAGATTTTTTGCGAAGTTCATCTCGGTGGATTTATCGACTACTTGTCATCTACGGTTCTGATTTCTAAATTTATATTCACCAGTAAAAGTTTGTCGTCCTAAATTATTGATATTTTCACATGGAGTTTTCGTAGTTGGCCGACTATGAACATATTGTTTCGATTTAACCAAAACGTTTTTCTGGTTTGGTTACATTTTGGGTTCACCTGTTAAGTCGCACTCCACTGATAAGATCGTTTAGTAATAAAACTAGCCTTATATATCATCTGATGTATGTTACATCTCAGAAATTCTAATGTGTCAACCAAGTCAGTGACGCCAACAAGGTTAACGAATAGCTCCCCTGTGATCGATTTGAAGGGTACATGGGAGTGCGAGTCCGTATTGAACGAACATAAGCTTCCCATTCGTTCTTCTCTAAACTTTCGAATGTAACGTCGAAACAAGAGGGGCCGAAGAATTTTACTAACACGAGAAGAATAATGTTTCACTTGGGATCGATTTTTCACCATCTAGAGATATCATTGTACAAATGGCATTGACACTGATTCGCAATTAGATCACAAGGTTAATTCGAGCAGTTAGTGTTAAGCTGCTCGCGATCTGTGCACACAAGTACAAAAGGTACAGACAATTTTAACACGAATATTTAATAAAGAGGGCCTTAAGATGGAAAGAAAGTCAAACATACACGACAAAGAATGTGAATAAATCTATACCGTTCTTTTTTCGCAAGAACAACCCGTCAACGACCTATTCTGCCGAAATATCTAAATCCCATTGGTGAAGAACTTGCTTAAAGACTGCTAATGATTGTGAAAATCAAGAAGCGAGACAAATTTGTTCCTTGTAGGAATTCTGGACTATTTGCACGCGGTTTAGTTATTCGCATGCGCAACAGATTTTAAATATTTGCGGCGGAAGCCGAATCAATCGTTTTTTATCTTCCATTTTTTACTTCCTTTACTAATTAAATGACAGTGTGCATCATTATTCAGGAAGGGGGACGCGGGGAAGTTGACTGGCGGTAGGAGAATTCGAATCCGCGATCTTCACGTTCAATCGCCACGACTTTATCCGCTTGGCCACCGCCGGCCAACTGACGTATGGAGGGCAATGCATACCGAAAGTTCATTTTGCTTCTATCCAAGTAGACATCAAAGATTATTTGTTACAGCTGTGAACAGTAACTGAAATTACAATTCCAGCATGAAATAACGACATTTGATGCAATTGTACGTTTGCTCCATGAGCAGAAAGAAATTTTACGGCCTTAACTCAACGACAGCTCTCGGCATCGCTTTTGGTTTTCAAAAAGAGAATCTTCCTCCAGGTTTATGCTAAAAGAAGCAACCAAACCATCTATGGACAACAGATTTATGAACGCGTCTCATTTTGTATTGTTTGCACAAAAATCCGAGACCAGTTCCAAATGTCCTGACTGGTTTAGTTAGATGGCATTGATTTGCATAGATCACAGTTGTTTACGATCGAGAAATGTAAACAGTGATTGCATCCGGTGAAATTTCTTCTTCCTGTTTTGAGAAAGTGGCAATTTTATTTGGCTTCATTCTGACATTCTCATAGAGGCAGGCGAAATTTCGAATAGCCTAGGATCAGTACATGTGGAATTAGTTCATCAGTCAAGGATAACTTCGTGGCGTATATTAGGCACAAAACATTCGGTTCCCGCCAAGTCACTAAGAGGCAATACATGACTCAGAATAATAGTACCATCAATTTGGGACCAACAATGCAGACTAAGTGAATAGATCTTATATATTCCTTGCCGAAGGGATTTTTTTTACAAATTTGTCTAGCTTTTCAATCGATTTGATTTCACATCTCGGTTCGTCGTTTCACATGCCAAATGAAAGCAGTGCACCTGTTATTAGAGCTGGATGGTATGCGTGACCCAAATGGTATCGATTGGTCGTGCCAAGAGAGAAACTAATGAACACGAGTAATCTAGTTCTCGGTATTATTCTCGTTATCCAGACAGTGAGTTTGTAATCGTCTAGGCTTAGTCGAATCTCATTTTCCATAACTACGATCGTCTTCACAGACTTACAGACAACTTACGCACCATGAAAACGTGAATTGTTAGTCACATGGCATAAAAAATGACAAGGCGCAAAAGAACACGACAAGCATTAATTCCAGCATTCTCATAGGCACACCTGACCGTGTTGCTCTGGAAAGCATGCTAGCTTTTGCTGTTTAACTGAACTAAAACTAGCAGTCCAACCGCACTCCGTAAATTCATTCATTCTAGCTGAATATATGCAGTTGTTCAATAATTTACATTAAACATTCGGTTATCCATCGTTTTTCCAAAAATTAATTTTTCTACGGGAAATAAAATAGGCTTTCCGAGGTAGCGGCAGTAAATCAGAGGAAGGAAACTGAACAAACTAGACCGACTAATTAGGATTTTCCCGGAGAGACTGGGCAGCCTCATGGTGACACACAAGCCTCATTTGGGAAAGGAATGTTGGTTCAAAACCTGGTTGTGATAGTGTATATCCACCTACGGCAAGCTCAAATGATAATGAAACTCGAGTTCGGTACGTCCCGGATGTGAAGCTGGCCGGATGATCCGATGGTACCGCATTGCACGCAGAGCTCAAAAGGAATTCAGTCAAAGCACGAATAGGTCGGAGTTAGTTCAATGTCTTCCCAAGTTAGCAAAAGTGTGCGAATGAGGCACAAAGAACAACAACTTGGCCTTGCACTTACCGGTCACAGATTATCACATATTCTGTACATTTCATTCCCAGCATATTTTCAAGCGTGAAAATTTCTGAACTAATTCGCCGTCGTGAGCAACGTTTCTTTGTAAGTGCCACCTCAAAACAAATGAAAATAATCGACAGTTGCGAAATCTCCAAACTGTATCATATAATAGCAAGTCAACGGTC
>LUCM01010404.1:79368-118492 GCA_008360955.1 Fasciolopsis buskii
AATGCCTTTTGAGCTGTGTGTAGGGTCTGGCTTTTCCTACCGCCTGAATACACACCAAGATATATCCACAGATCTTTCGGATTGTTTATGTTGACACTACTCAATTCCATTGGTAAAGGTTGCACGAATCTAGACCATCGAGCGGAATGCGGAAATCTGCTGAATGTTAGTAAGGCAGTGGTCTAACAGCATTAGAAATTCACTCACATAAGTGACTTTCTGTAGACTTGTGTGCTGCAGTTTGGTGATATCTATCCAGAAAGCGAGAGACGGCCAATATTGGTTCCGATTTGTATTTGTCTTTCATACGCTCAGAAAGTAGACGAGCATCCGGTTTCTTTGGTCTTCCGGCTAATCATATCATCTCTGAACACGGCATTCGTATTCGACTCGACAAAATGTCAAAGACATTGTGTTTAGCCAAGCCCAGTTAGACTAATTCCAGCTGCACTCACATATTAAATGAATCCATTTTCCGCGTTAACCGGATACCATGTCAAAATAAACCGGAAGTGTCATTTAGCTTACTTCTTGAGATCTCGTTTTCACGGGCCTGAAACTTGATCTATCTTGAATAGGAACATCTGTGCGCACTTCTTTTAATGTGCACCGATGATCTGTGAATTTCATTACAATCTGCGAGCAGACGTACTCTTCAGCATTCGCATGAAGCTTAGCCACGTTGTTTGCCGATTCCGAATTTTTCGGGCTTAAATTCGGTTAATTTTGACGTGCTTGCAAAATAACGCAGGAAATGTTATAGAATCTGGTGAAACAGCCCTAGGTCCTTGGACCCAAGGAAGCAGTTGTAAGTTTTTGGGGAGTACCCATCTAACGAGGATGAATTCGGGTAGAGGGAGTTTGACAGATTGGTGACAATAAGTTTGAAGATTCCAAATCATA
Organism: Fasciolopsis buskii; assembly: GCA_008360955.1. Classification (NCBI taxonomy): domain Eukaryota; kingdom Metazoa; phylum Platyhelminthes; class Trematoda; order Plagiorchiida; family Fasciolidae; genus Fasciolopsis; species Fasciolopsis buskii. The sequence goes on from LUCM01010404.1 coordinate 80,272, forward strand.
TACTGACCGTTGACTTGCTATTATATGATACAATTTGGAGATTTCGCAACTGTCAATTATTTTCATTTGTTTTGAAGTGGCACGTACAATGAAACGTGGCCAGAGTGAGCACCTGATATTATGCTACCGTTCCTAGGTTTTCTATATACCTGGTTATCACAAGCAGAATTATATGTGGCCGTATACAGTAATATACTCGGTTAAGATCGAACCTGCGTTGTACAAGTTCTTGTTCCACTGGGCATAAACACAGTCGGTTTTGTCACCGAAAACTGTTGTCAAGACCATTAGAGAGACTGACAAAAACAAAAACTAGCAATTAATTACTAGCCACGGGCGTTTTTGCAATCGCAGCTTTTTTATAGCATCTAGCACATGATAGCCAACAACATATATGAAATATGGTCACATTTTTCTGTCGTTCAAAGGCAAAACCTGTTCTCTAGAATAAGTCGTTCATTCACCGGAGCAGTCGAAAATACGTTCAGCACGGTCAGTCTAAAGAAAGATTCGGTTCTTCAGTTGCACACATCTCAAAGAACTGAAATGTCATGCGATTTCGAAATGTATAAACCAGAATAAATGAACTTATAGATTAGCGTATATCAGAATGGCGGAACACCGACCTTGGAACATAATATGCAAACAGTCTCAAAATGTTGAACCAATGCTATGAAGCTTACCAGTTTCTTGTTGAATTCCAGGAGACGAATGAAGGCACTAACTACATTCGAGTATATGACAGAGCTACGTAATCGGATTTTCTCCTCGAATTCAACAAGAAACTGTTCTTTCGGGAAAACCTCCAAGTTATCGTCAAAACGCGGGCGATATAAGGATAAAACTAATTTTGGTTTTTTAATCCCCTAAGTGTACCAATTACTATCTGACCAAGTGGACTATCCTTATTTTTATTTTTTGGTTGTTAATAAGTCTTCCCCCTGAATGAAATTTGCGTATCACGGACATATATTTTGGGCAAAGTCCTCAGTTCTTCCTCAAAATATCCGGCATTTCTTGTCTACAGCTTCCTCGATTGACATCCTGTGAACAAAATTGTGTGAGGTTACACCAGGCGAGGTAACAATCGAAATAATGTCAAACAAAATAATGGTGGGGATTATTAAGTTCGTCCACGTTCCGCTTAGTCTGGAGACCGAATACAAAAGGATTAATATGGTTTTCTGCCTTGTTAAGATCTGTCACGTTATGGTCAGTGAGCCTGGGCAGACTTCACTTAAGTTCAAATTATTTGTAAGTTCACATGGAGGTACTAAAAACACGAATCATCAACGTTACCTTTATGTTCCAGATTCGCAATTTCGCTGGTCTAGACAACTGACCCTGGATCTATACAGGGCCTGGAAACCATCGGTCTGACGTAATGGAGATTAACAGAACCGTTTCTGTTCTCGAAGACGCTAACTGTTGTCCACCAGTAGATTTTGTCAGACCTCTGGTGTTGCAGGCAATATAGGTTGTCCGATAGGAGCAAGTTTACGAATAAACATTAAATTTGATTACGGAAACATGCATTCCTTTTTCTTCCGTCACGATTAGATGGCTTGTCTGAATGTAAACAAAACACGCAATTCACCAGTGTCTTATTAAACATAACAATCAAACTTTCGCTTACTACTTTCGAGATTGCCACATTGAAGTAACACAGAAACAGGCTATGACTTCTTCTGCGCTTCTGTACACAGGGAAATTATACAATCTTGTTGAACTTTTAGTCAACTAGTCATTTCCGATGTTTTGGCGGACATGTTGCTAGGTTATTAATTACTTCTCAATGGTAATTTTGATGTACAGTTACTCTTATCTATTTTTACGATAAAGAAAGGGGTTTACTTTTACTTTAGGCGGGACGAACTGCGAAAGTTCATATAATGGCTCTCTCTGGGACGCCGGCAATGCTGAGGCAACTGTTCGTTTGAACAGAAGTAAATTTACCAAGGCTCCTGAATCGCCTATCTCGCCATCTAGACAGGAACATATTGCAAGAGGAAAGGAGTACAATTTTTTCAACAGCTGATTTATATCTAGTGACTGATCTATTATATAAAACATTATCCACATATCGTCGGTACAATGCTATTCCGTGGACTGGCGATCGTGTTTAGCCGTTTCCCAACTTTAGCAAAAGCACCAACATACAATGCTTCGAGCTAGGTTCTAACTGATACGCAATCTCATTGATGATTTTTGTTTGATAAACTTAAACTAGACATCGTTTTGTACAGACAAGCAAACGCTGTTGTTGTAGATCATCTAAGAAAGCACCAGTTTTCAAGTCATTGCTGTTTAGGTATTTTCACAAAATATCAGCTGTTTTAACAGTTCGGAAATTGTTGATTAGTTATCGTCGCGTCTAATAAAAAGTTACTTCGCTACAAAGATGTATGCCGTGAGCTGTAACTACCCGCGACGAACTGAAGTGAAACTACCGTCATGTGGAATTTTCACAGTTCGTATAATTTTCGAGTGGTAGTGCCGCGGATCTGATTCGTCTAGAAATGACCCAATCATCTGCGTCTTTTGTTTGCCGTAATAATCTATCTAGTAAACTTTCTACTTGATTGATCTTGTTCTACTCAGAATTCACTCCTCCAAAATTGAATCAATCATTTTCACTAAATTCTCTTTTTCCAATGTTGTTCGGTTTGTCCAGAATCACTGTACCCATTCGTTTCTCAATTCGATATATCAAGTCCGCTTTATTCTTCTGTAGGTCTCTCAGTTGCCCACCTTCAACTTGCCATTTCTGTCGGCTCATGATAGTAGTACTTCACTGAGTTGGTCAGAAGGATCCACGAATTCAACGCAAAGATCGATTTGTTTCCCCTTGGTAATCGAAAAACCTTAAGTCTTTAAGATAAGACCTCTTTTCATATCGATTCCAGCAAACCGTGAGTAAAGTTCTTAGGATAAGTTGGAAAACCAGGCGCGTACTTAAGTTCTCCGATGAGTTTTCTCAGTATTTGATGCCTTCAGTCTGGTAGTTTATGCATGAAGAAATAAACATAATCGTCGAACGTCTGTCGTTCAGTTATTGTCTACTGTTCCGACACTCTAAATCATGTCGCGGAAGGATGTCCTAATTCTGCAAGATGCAAGGAGGCGATATCAAGCTCACTGAGACCCGGGCGCCAGAGCGACACAGTAAATATTATCCGGTATTACAACTGATCAATTACTGATCAACTGACAAAGTCTTCGATGAAATGATAAACCAGTACTACAAAATCTAAGAACTCCGCGTTCCTCCTTATCGTATATTCTTCGCAAAGTTCTTCAGTTTTTATCGTATACCGCCTTGTATTAGCGCGAATATGGATCAATGGAAACGGGCTTGCTTGACATTTGGCGTTCTCCGTATGTGCGGTTTTCCAAACGATTGCAATAATCTGCTTCCAGATGAAATGTCTTTTATTCCAGATCCAGGCATTTTTGCATGTTTTTATTTATGAGCCTACACAATCATTTTGGAAGCTTTTGCCCACTCTACACTATCCGTGATACCGTACGTCGCAGACGTGGGCCATAAGCTCTTGGAACGTGTAGACCTATGGGTTTCAGTTAGGAAGAAATTAGCGCACCAAATTCAACTTTATTCTACATTTCGTAGAGCATGTCTTTAAAAGCACTCGTTAGATTTTCAGTCTTGTGTATGCAATCATCGTCGGTCTGGAAACCAGTGAAATTACGTCCCATGAGCTTCGACCTTTTTATATAGTCATCCCTACTAAGTACAAAAATCTTAGGCTGCACTCTGAAAACTGATTTGTTTTGTCTGAGCTCTATACTGTCTCAAGCCTGGCTATGCATCGGCAACTTAGTCCTAGAAGCTCTGGAGAGTCAGAGCTGGTTGGCAATATCCAATAATGGCAACTTGGTTCAACCTTCAGCCTCTACCATACACGACATCATATTTTTGGATTGTTATGGGAATTTGTGTAACTCAGATTTCTACTTCAAAGCTGTCTCCTGTTTTTATTGGAGCAAAAGTTATCTACTCGATTTTAGTCCAGAGTAACTAGGTTTTGAACATAAATCTTTCGAGCTATTTTGCAGATCTGATGGATAGAACTTCAACAACAATTTTTGGGTCGCCGATTAATCCGCTCGAAACTGAGTTTGAGCTTTGCCGCTGAATGTGCAAGATTTTGTGCGGCAAATCAAATTGAAATCTTCCGCGGTATCGCCTGGAGCAACCACCTATGGATTCTGCTGGATAGACGCAAGGAGTGTTTTTCAAATGTAGCTCCGCCGAACCCAGTGGGTTTAGTTTGTTCGGCAATGTTTCGTTTTTACGAACAGACTTCACAAATTGTGAAGAACACGACCGATATATCAAAAATTTCGCCCTCATCGTTTCTCTCTTTCTGCTAGAATAGATCAAAAGGAGATGCCGAAGATGTCGAGAAAACCAGAAAACCGAGCGTTTTTATTTCTGGTGTCTTTCAAAATTTTGTACAAAATTTAGAGCGAAATAAAGCATAAAATAATCTCTTTAAAAAATGCTGAAGTAACTTGAAAAGTTCGACTTTTTTCGAGAACGACTGCTGTAACGGTCCTAACATTTGCACAATACTTGCGGAGGTCGTCAAAATGCTTCCGACATTCCTCTGGGTAACCCTGTCCGTGTTTCATGAAAGTCCTTATCTACATTTGGCATATATGTCTCGATTTTGTGTATTCAACTAACTATCAACGACCTATCGCTTAAGAGATCTCTTCTGTTGGAGAAGATTCACCATATTTTTGTATAAACAGATCAAAGTGCCTGGTCTGTTAAAATCATCCAGAGACGGTCATTCGAGAGGGACTTATAAAATTCGTGTTCACTAATTTGCTTACACAATCTGGAATTTAGTGTTGGCACCTGAAAATGCCTATCTAGTTCACCGACTGCATGCGGGATTAGTTCACGGTAATTTGATCACTGGAATCTTAACGCTACTTTTACAAAGATAAACGTTCAAAATATATCATACTCACGTCGCACTGAGAATTAACACAGGGCGATCCTAGTGATTACGCAAAACTCCAAATGGCAGAGCTGTTGTCGTCATTGTGTGGTTCATATCCTTTCCTTTGGGTGATATTGGATTCCATCGATCGTTATAACTCATCAAACGGATCTCTAAAAAGACGCATTTGAGTGTTTCTTGCTGATTGTCGCATGGTTTTCCGCAGCCGATTATGCATTCTGATGTAAAAACAAAAGCGTTGCCCTACTTCTATCTACGTGCTTGTTTGCACTATCTGCTGCATTTCCTTTTTTATCTTACCGAGGATTTTTGGTCTACTAACGTTTTCATTCTCACATTGCACTAATCATAGTATTAGGTTGTTTGAACAGGTTTTGAGCAAAAATATGAATAAGAAATCTCAATGCAAATATGAACACGAAAAAAGTGTATCAGTAAAACTGCAGACACCTTTCTTGGTCTTTTTTCATAGACAATGCGAGACGTTAGAAAATTTTTACCACAAAATCAAAAGTAAGCAATGACGTTAATTCTAAACAGGTTCTTCTTCGCTTTTTCACAAAAATTCACTCAAAGGAAGAATATCTGAAGAAACATGCCTTGGGATTATTCTCTCGCTCAGTCATATCGTTCCCGGCCAGTATGTTCGAACTCTTAATTGTAGCTGTATCAATAAGGAAATTTGTTATACTTTCAAACTAATGTCTCGAAAAATAGGCATTTTTCAAGTCCTGCTTCGTTGGCGAAATTTTGCAAATCACCCCAGGAAAAATACTTGAAATCGGGGGATTATCCTCCCTCTCAAATAGATTTTGTACTTCCAAAGCACCTTATCTTATGTCGAGCTTATTTCACCTGTTCCGAAGTGTTTGTGGCTCACATATTGTCGGAATTCGCGAAACACGACTGTGGGAACAGATGTTTTGTATCAGTTACCTAGAAACACTTAGCAGTTTTAACTCACTCGAGGTAGTTCAATTCATAGAAGTACGCGTGTGGTCAAAGGAGACCAGCGTGGCGGTAGGTGGCAACAACGGGAAAGGAGATAGCGGATAACTGTGTCAAAAATCAATGGGTTCGGGACGTGGGTTTGGTGTACCGAGCAAATATTCAAAAACGTTCGTATCATTGGATAATCTGATCACCGTTGGAGTCGATGGTTTCCGTCTGTCTTCGACACCTGGCCATAACGAGTCCCCGGAAAGTGACCAGCGACCAACCAACTGTCTATGTACAATGACTGCTCTCGAAAGGCAAGCCAATTGCAAAGCTCGTATGTATCTCGTTAAGGGTGCAGTTCTAGAAAATCGAACCTCATGTAGTTTCCGAACTTGGTTACAGGAAATTAAACAATAAACCTGCTTCTACAGATAAACTTCTATAAATCCTAGCAAAGTGCATTTTCCTAAGATTCTTCTGGTCTCTCGCCTAGCAGAACTAAGGTTCTGCGTTCCACTTCGATTACAAAGTGTCTTAAACTAACATTTGAAGCATATTGCATTTGATGTCACTTTGTACTTGCAACATGCCTGCTTTCGTGGAAGAAAACTGCTCTTGGAAGATATGATAGAGAAAACATTGATCCGAGCATAAAGGTTTGTGATATCATCATGATTTAAACCAATTCATTCGTACCACGCATGCCCCGCGAACAGAGTCGCAATACCTACCGAAGAGCTTTCGAACACGTGACATGGGAATTGCTTTGGCTTGCAGCCCAACTCATGTAAACCCATGATATCCATCATAATGGACCTTTTTCGTTAGGTCTAGTGGAATTTCCTTCTAAATGAATTATCATCGAACAGTCAAAATTAGCTTGTTTACAGATTCATCAAGTGCCTTTAATCCGGCGGTGGCCAAATGGATAGGGTCGTGGCGTTTGAACGTGAATTATATGGATTCGAGTCCTCCCACCGCCTGTCAACTTCTCCATTTGACAACCCTTTGATGGCCGCTGCCCCCTTCCCGAAAAATGGTGCACCTTGTTATTTTATTAATAAAGGCGGCAAATGATAAAAATAAAAGAAAAAATATACAAAGGCTATTCGGTAGAGTACAGTCGCTAAAGATGACCGAGTGTCGTCCGCGGAAGGGTCCCGATAGCATCTAGGAGAGAGGAATTTTATATATGATTGGTTCCCATGTCTGTGATCAGTAAAGCAGACATGTTTCCTAAAGCTGCAAACGTTATTTGAAAACAACTCAAAAAAGCTGTGGATCTTGTCAACAATTGGAGATTGTGAGAAATACAACAAAGCATGTTTTATGCAGTTGATCATCAACAAATTGTTGTCGATTATGGTACTAGTAATTAGCTGTCACTGCCATCGTTCACCCTAAACCTTCTCAATCTCCAGTGCCATAAATGATTATAGACATCCCAAACATGTTGACAGCTCACTTTCTGTGGCACGGGTGCTACCCAGTCGGTTGTGCGAACTCTGCCTGTCAAACGACGTTTCCAGTGTCGTTTTCTGCTACACTGCTATCTGCAGCTAGCCTGGGGCCAACGCTAGCGTTGCATTGTAATGCATCTTCATTTCGAACTTGTTTGGAAGCACCTCCGGATAAGAGTAAGCAGAGGAGTTATCATTCTGTCTGAGCATCTGCCACCCAAGATTTGAACAATGAGAATTGGACCTGAGGGATGGATTCCGTTAATAACGCCACTGTTGAGCTCGGCTGAGGATCGTTATGCTTGATCATCTCCAGCTATTTCTATGGACGGATGGAAGTCTACTTTCATTGACGCTAACTGTTTGTGAACAGAAGCTTGTGGTATTATGCTGTTCAGGGACGTACAGATGATGCACAATAACTTATTTGCTACCTGACTGCTCATGGCAAAGCTATTCAGATAAGCTTTGTGCAAAAAGCACCCTGGTTTTGTTGTCTTTCTTTTGTTGAAGCTTCTGGTATTTTGGTTGACGAATACAGTCCCAGTAAACAACATGGTTAGTTTTGCAGTCCCACTGGTACACCATGCATTGTATTGTGTCGTTAGACACCTGGATCATCTAACGTAACGTACAGAATTATAGGAAATGGGCTTGAAACCCGTCAGGTTAGCGCGCGGTGTGCTTATCTTTCGAAACTACGATAGCCTCCTCGATGTTGGGGTAAAACATATTGTCCTTCGGAAGACCAAAAGCAATATCAATATAAGTGAATTCGGGTAACACCGGATAACTTATCCCCAGAGTGATGCAGTGCCCGCACGCAAACTAGTGACACAGAATAGAAGCGGCCATAATCACGCACCTACTAGAAGTGGAACTACGCACTTGACTTGCCAAAGCCCTGCTTACATAACTAAAGACTACATGACCACAACAACGTTTACCTAACAATTGCTCTCTTGTACGGTTACAATCGGTTGTGTTGAATACCCGAATACGCCTCATCAATATTTCAAAGGTCTTGACACTTGAGAAATATAAAAAGCATCAGGTAATATCATTAAATTAACTACACGTTCCTCTTATCACATCCATTCGCAGATTGTATCAAGATTAGTTCAGACCGAATGACCTTGGTCGTCAAAGTAAACACACGGTGAACCATTTCATGAAATACTCATACTACTAACCAATAACAAGATGGAACTTGGTTTATCTCAAACCGGACCTTGCACTAAGGCCATTCTTGTATCCTAACCTGGCAAAAAATGCAGCTGATAATAAACACACTTTTGTGTTTAAGCATATCTATCGTTTTAAACTGAATATGGCTCAAAGAATCGATTGTGTCATTTGTACGCTTTTTTTCCTAGCATATCGAGCACCACCGAAAGGGAACCCCGAGATGTTTGTATTTCTGAGCTAATTTTTTAATAAATTTTCTTTTATTTTGTCCCAAGATTGGTTATTACCATTGTTAAGTGCAATGTTTCCAAGGTAGATTTTAGTGTCAACGGATTTGCCGTAGGATTTAATTACGCAGTAAAACAAGAAAAGTAATTATTGATCCAGTTAGCAAGCTTTTTTCCCAGAGCAATTCGATTGGTAACCAGTTTGTAAATATCCGGACCATTGCATCTACCAACAACGCTGTGTTATTAATATTATATCATTCACAATAAAAAGTAATTATTCCTCTCAATCTTAAAAGTTGCTGACCACGTTAGTCGGCAACAAGACAGTTTCGTCCGTAGATACATTGTACGTAATGGTCAGCAAAACGCTGGCAGAATGGACCTTTTTGGCAGAAATCTTTTCGAAAATGTCATCTCATTTGATACAAGCAAAATAAGATAAAACTTTTAATGGATTAAAATGAAAGGTGCTATGGATAGGAAAATACTTATTGTTATGATGAGGGCGATAGTCCATAAATTCGAAGAAAAAAGGTGATAAAGGAAACGTCAGCTGTTCCTAATGAGTTCCACTGTATAACTCCACCGGAATTTAATAAATGTTAAATCGAGTAGGGAGTTCTTCTTCCAACTTGATATAAGTCGCGTGAATATTGTTCACATAAAAAACATACTATAGTTTGATTCTTGAATCTCTTCAAGATGTATCTGATAGTTCAGTCAGCTAACCAAACGGTGAGCATTCTAAACTCTTTTGGAGTATAAAATAGAAATAATTTCCTAACTGAGTTGCTGGACATGAAACCAATTTTTCCTGGAAGGACGTTAGGGTACCCATCGATCACCTGTGTGGATATTCATTGAATTGTCTGTATCAGTTAAATATCACGTAAGCTCATCACAGGTAATGAATTATTTTCTGAGATTTAGGAGTTAACCAAAGCATTTCAAGTGCCTTTTAATGCAGTTTAAATTCTCATCTTCAAGTTTATCATCTTGTGAGTCTGCCGACAGATTTTACTAAATTGCAAATGCAATTACGATATCGTTTAGTCCCGAACAAAAACACCGTGTAGTCACGTGAGGCTGGTTTACTGCTCTCACTGTAAATGGTTTATGCCCCGCAGGTTGTTCAGAGGTGAATGAATTTGAATCGGCACATTTCTCAAAGCTGAGATGGGTAAAATTGCCGCTACCGAGTATGCATCATAAACAAGCACAGTCTGACTGGGCGACACAATAGCACACTAAGTGTTCATCTCAGCGAATTAGAATATCACTTATAACAAGTAGCTTTATTCATATAAATAATGAATGACAGATGAAGTGAGGTTCACTAGGAGGCAGTCCGTATGTTATTTAACGAATTACACGGATCAGATCTTCGGGACGATGTGCGCTCATTTTAGGGGCCATAAAAACATCAAATGTTCCCGTTTTATTGCCTATTTCTCCATGTGTTCTGCCAGCATAGTGCATATCCGGAGGAGAGCGAATCCTTTGGCTCAGTGACGTGGCATTCCTCAAACGTTTGAACCAGCACATGGTCATGTGGTTTGCGGTACCAACATAATGATCGGAATGAAAGACAAAGTAGAACTTCGAAATAATCTCCAATGACTAGCATACAAAATCGTGACTTAGATTGTTAGGGTTTGACAATGATACCAAAATCAGGTTACAGTAAACTGGAAGCATAATGCGAGATCAAGCATAGGTGATTCCTAATTCAGTTTGATTGATCAGGTGATGGTCAGCATTTCCTTACTGAAAGATCAGTGAACGAAACCAGGATGTTTGGCGGATTAATGATATATGTGACTTCGTACACGTAAGATGGGTTTTCGAGTTTCTCATGTACATGTTGTCAGATGATACATAGAGTGGAGTATTTGCTTGTCAAGTACGAGGATGTGTACGACTTGGTCACGCATTTTGAGCTCCATTCAGGTTAGAAAAATAAATGGACACTGACAATAGAATAAAACCATCTTTTCACTAATATAACATTTTTGTGGTATCATTCTCGAGTCAAGCCAACTGGGACAGGCACACTGCTTACGGAGTAATTTTTCACATCATAATTTCAGACCAACTTTTGACCATAGTGCAATTTCTGCTACTCGGTTTGGTGGTTGAAGGAACCTTGAAATGATTTAAGAAATTCGGACCACCCTGCCCCGAATAGCGATTAACCGACTCGATAAATCCGTATAACCAGATTTGCAATTAATAGGATTATACGGTACGTTTAGCTTTGGCAACGCATGACCTGTCAGTAACATATCCGGGTTCATTTTTAGTCAATATATGATGATGCACTTGGAACCTAAAAACTTATGAGATCACAAGAGCCATATCTAGACAGGTATTCGCACACCTGTTACGTTCGGCGCAATGGACAAACACTACTGATTTCTTGATATATAAGCAAAGCACTGTAATGTATTCACATAACAAGGTGCATTAAACACTACGAAATGAAGAGACTTTGTTGTTGCCAACTTATTTATATTATGAGCAGTTAATAAGATTTAATTTCTTTTCGAGACTACTGATCACAAGGGACCACTGTACTTGCTATAATTCCAGCTCAACAGATCTTTTGTGATTCCCAAGAATCCCGTGTTTTCACTAATCCAGACATGAGCAGATTTCAAGTAACACGTGGTCATACAACTTAGTCTCAATACAATCTTTCTAAATCTGCATATGATACAATAGTCCGCTTTCATGAATGATGTGTCGAGTAACAGCAAGCAGTCTCTTGCACATACTGCTAGACTGCCGAGAAAGAAGTTTCCCTATCATGGACTTGCATTTGTTTGTTTTCCCCTCAACAAACCAGGTACCTAGACAAACAAGTTTCTGATAAGTATCGTGGTAAGTGTGTTTGTTCATGGACAGAACAGCACCAAGACAACCACGGATAAGTCTGCTAAATTGCAGATCACCATGCTATTTATTTCAAGCGGCACAATTGCTTGTGGGATAAGTTGGAAATTTCTCGGCTTTTGGAGTATCAAAAATCATATCCCTCAACACCATTTCGTGCCTCGGGACAGCTACATAGAACAAACTGACTATTTTTCGGTGAAATTCTAACAATCGAGCATGTATATATTATATGTGCATAGTAAAATTATCTGCATGTTAGACGGAGAAACAGACGCGGATTGAGTTTCGCTCATAATACGGAACTAGGCATCTGGATTTGTAATCGTTCTTATCCCGAAGCAGTTGTTTCCTTTTCCTTTCAGAAACCGCCTTCCATTAGGATAAAAACCAGTTACTTTTCAGTATTATTTTTTTGAGTTTCGAGACTCGTTTTCGTTTGCCAAAACGATAGTAAAAGCGACTCCAACAACGAAAAGACTGTGGACTGAGGGAAAAAATTTATCCGCGCAAAATTTCAGCCAGTTTTTTGTTTTGCCATATGTTCATATCTGTCTTGAACTTTCGATTAAATGTATAAATTTAGATCAAATAGTGAAGCTGACAAACATCTAGTGGGAGTGTTTCAGACTATTTTTCATCTATACCTAATTAGTGGTCGCCGTCTTTCTTGAGTAAAACTTACCCTCTCGAAAGTGCTTCCGCAGGCTGTTTCGACGTTTGTGCTTTGCGTTCACAAAGAGACCGCTCAACGACCGTTCCGGCTCTACCCTCCTCCACTCCATGAAACCACCATCCCCCGTTTTTGACGTACTTTCAATTCGGAGGTAGGTACATCAACCATTTTGGGTACTGTTGCAACAGCCCGCTTAAAAGCTCAGATAAAAGCGTACACCACTCGACATCCAACAAAAGGGATGTCACGCAAAACACACGACAGCTAAACGGTATACCCAAGCGGTGCAAACAAAGTTGTTTTACTAGTCTCCGGCCTTCTTTCTACGCATTCTTTTTGTTGGCGATGAAAATTCCGCCTTTTATCCCGATGAATACTAAGAAAATTTTGATGTTATCAAAGTGGAGAAACAATCGGTGTGGTGCAAGGAATAAAACTCTAGACATAAGCGTTAAAATGTGACGCGTTTGACTGGCTGATTACCACCAGGAAAACAACCTTGGTATGGTGCATTGATCGACAGTCGCGAGAAGGAAAATCAACCCACTTGACTGTTATGTCGTACGCATGATTACAGGGTAAATCAGCGTGGAAAGACGTCCATCGCTGTTTCAAGGTGTCGTCTAAGACACTGGAAATACAACACGATGCAATACAATACAATACAATACAATACAATACAACATTCCTATTGGAATGTCTTAGTCTTCATCTACTTGGGTAAGAATTTGAGAAGAAGTAATAAAACCGAAAGCTATGATAATGAGGATGAAGATTGGATAACCCCCTTTCTACCATTAACCAGTTCTAATGGCTTCACGTTTCCAATGGGGGACTTTTCAAGCAAAACGGTTAAAGTATTGGAAATCGGATTCATTGATATGCATATATGCATACATATGCATATATATAAGTTAGTAAGAATAGCGGGGAAGGCCAAACTGTGTTGACTGGTATCTCAAATTTCTTTCTGTGTCACTAGGAGGAAAATGGAAGAAATCCGTGCAAACGGCGATTTGCTTTCTGTGAAACCGATGCATCGATGAATTATTTCGATCGAAGGCATTTAGGATACACACATTAGGATTCGGTATACGGTAGAGTCCGTAAAGAGGAAGCAAGATACAATAATCAAAAAATCACAGTAAAAAAGTCCAATTTAAGTCGGTAAATTGGCCAAGTATCTGTAACTGGGCCAAGCCTTAAAAAGAGAAAAATAAAAAAACTTCACTATGCCCTGAGATATGGGATTTAATATAATTTTCGAATGGTTCTTCAAACAGAATCGAACCAAAGATCACCAGTGGAAATTAAAAGAAACTCTTTATTGCTGTTTCTTAATAAAACCGCTTGAACTCAACACGGAAAACCGAGTGTTTGTAATGTTTCATTTAAAGCAGTTTGTCTGAGCTTCGTGCACAACTTGCTACATAACGATGCACCACTAACTATCCCATAAAGGGCAAGTGCCACTGGTTTTCCTTCTTGAGTTTGTTGGAGAGTGAGGTTACCTGGAGAACCGACAGGGAGTCACTTAGAGATCTGAACAGGTAAAAGTCAATAAGGAGCATCTATCAGTACAGATGGTCAAATGTGTGGAAGGTTTTTCACATGTTTGTTCAACGAATGTGCTTGAGTAAAAGGTCTGCTGAGTTCAGGTTCCATATTCACAAACTGCGTGGAGTTATTTGTTCAATAAAGCAACAGTGAATGAGAAACTCGTAGATTAGCTGAGAATAAAATATCCGTGAGTACAAAGTAGAGTGCTTTGGTTGTCCGCGCACCAATCACGTGCAAAATCCTTTTTCATCAGTATGAATTTAAAAAATTGAATCTAACTGACCAAAACCCAAGGCAAAAGTACGTTTGACTGAAGTGACAACGGCTGGGGGTGGACAGTAGGTCAAAGAAACCTTGTTGACTGTAGACGCATTTTCATATACGTGTCCGCCGGATTAACCCCACTGGCAGTATGTCCGAGGTGAATGTTATGAATTGAGGAAATCACGTTCGTGATTGACACCGCTGACTTTTACGTTGTTTCTCTAGATCTTAATAACTATATATTCATGTAACTGGTTACCGCGATGATGCATTTTTCCTTTTAGTTTCGACAAAACCATCGGCGGTATTCAAGCGGATGAGATCACGAAATTTGGACGTCCGAATCCACCAACCACGGATCAAAGTTTGCCACAAGGCAGCTCCACGTTGGCTCGGCCTTTTTTCCAAAAACGGCACAAGCATTCGTTTCAGTAGTAAATAGAGTAAAAGAGGACAAATAAAGCACAACAACCATCCAACAGTATTTTCTTTAAAATCCGGTTAACCACCTTAAATTTACCGTAACAATGCTATGTGGATACATACAGAATTCTACTGAAAATTGCTGAGTTTCGCGGGACTTTGAGACCCAGTGCTTCGTGAATTCAGTCTGTTAGTTTAGGTGCCCAGAATCGCTGCTCAAAGATGGAATGCGTGTTCGGGTTTCCGTGAGAAGTTCGGACGTTTACTGTGTTGGTTTATGAATTCAGTTTGGAATTTCACTCGCTGTTGCAACTTTTTTCCTCGCCGAACAGAAGCCTCCAATCATCGATACGCTGCCCTAAACAAGCCAAATTGTTCGGGACTCTGAAGCCAAAAAACACAAATTTCAATCAATTGTTTGTAACAGTAGAATATGATTTGAGAAGTTTGCTTCCGCTCTATAAGCAGTCATAGAAACCGTACGTAAATTACGCTGGACTAATCAAACCAAACTCTGTCTGAACGATCTTGACCATTAGGTTTCATTTCACAACATTCCAGGCACATTTTTATTATGTTGTTTGCTCCGCTAATGAAGTTTATATATTACAGTTTTTTTATTATGTCGTCAGCAGGTGCGCACTTTTACCCCTTGGGCACAACCCGACAATTCTGCACGGTCAAAACCTCAACATAAATCACTCTCTATGGCCTCGCTATTTTGCAGTTCGTGGAATGCGCAATTTATGTATTCATCGAATTCGAGGCCGTCTGGTCAATGGTCATAGTGATTCGGCAAAAGCTCGTTCATTCCAACTGTGCGTTGAAAACACAAATCTACTTGACTTAGTTTTTTTATGTGCAGAGAAGCAGAGATTCATTTATGGTCAAATGAGTACTTGAAAACCATCTCAATCCTCATACCACGTTTGCATAAGTACTACTTGAAGTTACATAATAATCTGTCACCCCTCCGCAACCCAATTTGCTATTCTGTTGAAGTAAAACCGTTACGAACCCCCTAGTTACTCAAAAGTGCCTCCATTCTGAGTTCACCTTATCATAGTATGTAAAAATGCATATTTAGCACAATACATCGTCACGTGAGTAAAATCTCAAGACTCCCTGCCATAGTGGTTTCAGAAATTTGTCATTATTATCAATATAGAGAACTCCGGAGGCTGTACTAGGCGGTCTCAGGAAGAACAGACGGTGAACTGCGCCCTTCATACTTTCTGCCCTGTTTGATCGCTTTATCCGATAAATTTTTAAAAAGAAGAAAATACCGCTCAAACTGGCCTATGTAAATGACCAGACGTAAATCCTTTTGCTCATAATCTAGTCACATTTATGTTCCGAATGAACCTGGCAGTTCTCGAACTTCTTAAAGATCAGTGCTTCTTTTTCAACATATTTCATGCGTTCTATTGGACTTTCAGTGCACAGGTGTTCACATTTCAGTCAAGAAGTATGCAGTAGTAATCTCATAAAAATATAAAGTGAAATAAGACGGGGTGAAAAATGGAACATTTAAAGTTACGAAAGATTGTGTAGAAAATCACTCATCAGTTGCCCTCGATCGGTGAGAATTCTGACTGGTTCGTGGCAGCCGAGTTCCTATAGGCGTTTATGCGAGTGGGTATGAAGTGGAAGGTAGGACCTGTCATGGCATGAAAACGGCATTCAGAAAGGTCGTTTTGTAACGGAAGAGTAGGATCAGAAAACTTTTAAAGTGCGAATTATTCACACGCGGAAATAAAACGGTTTAGTGCAGAATTCTTTCAGGGGTAAGCACGATACACCACTAATAACTGACAAACCACAAGGAAGGATTCTGAATTTTTTTAACAAACTAGCTAAAGTGACAAGGGAACAATAAGGAAGGGTGGCAAACTACACCAGTAAAAAAAGTGAGAGATTGTTTCGTTAACCATGGAAACTCCTCAGCCATGGAGTCGAACCACCTCAAGAGTTTATCCATTGTAATTGCTAAGTATTTGACAGCATCTACAACAGTGGGTCGTTCTTAGTTCATGATAGACTGATCAGCCAGGTAAGCAGACCAAGAAGAAGTAACCAAACATTCGACACATTTTCACAAATTAAAATTTAGACCGGACCTAAGAAAAAAATCATGGATGAAAGACACATTGCTGGAAAAGTTGGGGAATTCTTCTGGCCCACATACAGACTGACCGAAAGCAATGCCATCAAAGTATTTCAATAACTGGGCAAGTGAAGTAGCCTGTACACCATAGTGTATGTTGTAAATATGTAAGGGCGAGACACACTTTTTGAGAGTCTAGAATTATTTTCCCACACAATGTATTTTCTCGTCCTAGTCTTGGGCATTGAGTTCTGTGGTTAAAGTAGCCTGATAGCCACACCGGGAGGCTACCATGACAGCTGAATTGTTCTAATTTGCGAAGAAGTAAGGATGGTGAAACAGATTCATGTGCAGAGGACAAATATAGGAAAGAACGTCAGACAAATGTGGCGGGTGTATTCAGGGATTTTGTGATATGACGAGCCAGGGGAGCCACAGAATCCAAAGTGAGCCTGTTTGGTTTGTGCGCAAAATAAAGGAGGTCATCGGACACTAACAGAAGAATTTTGAGGACTCATTACTGCGCGTCCTGTTATCTGGAGATCGGATGATATACAAAAGACGGGATGGAACTGTTTGGATGGAATATTGGGACTACCAGATTTGGCATGGGCACAATAATGATTAGTCTTCAGCAGTCGGGAATAGAATGTCTGCGTAAGGAAGTAATAGTATGACAAGTAAATATGATCAAATGTCTTTTGATTGTAAAACATGCCTTGAAAAATACTACCCACGGTATTCGAAACGTTGGCGCATTGCATCTACCAACAAGGCTGTGTTATTGGCATTATATCATTCACAATTAAAACCAATACAAGGGAGAAAAACTCGGGATGGTTGGTAACAATTTTATCTAGGATAAAGTTACCTACGGTTGGGGGAGTTGATAGATTACTCAAATCAACCACGGTCACAGAAAGTGTCAGGGTATGATCAAAATCACCGACAATGATGTGTGGCTTATCATCCAACAACAGGGCCAGGAAAGGCAGAAAATGATAGAACAAGGATGAAATATCAGTTTGTTTGCAAAACGGCGCTACGCACCAGTTCGTTATAATTGTACGCCTATGCTGAGAAAACTTAGAATGACACTGAAAAGCTAGGCAGTCAGTATAGAACAATGAATATGAATGAATCGGTTTAGACTTGCTTGGCCAGTAATAATTTATGTACGTGACCACCTCACCCATTTCTTCTTATCGCTGGACTGTCTGCCCCGTCGATATGTCTCAAAGCCTCTGATGGATAAAAGGCACCCGAAACACGTGAGTTGAGCCAAGAGTATTGAATAGAAATCACACAAGTATGAACATGATTCGGACTACGAATGGACATATATTAATGTTCAGTAGATTTCGAACAGGTATTTTTCCTATCGAGGTGCATTTAGGAGAATCCTTCCGAACGACACGAATGTTTTTTTTCGGTTTAGTGAGAAAGCCGTGATGCATACGCCCAGTCAAATCCAGGTGAACAAAAAATTTAGGGGAGTACATGAGTGAGAATGAATTATACCCTATCTCCCGCGTCCCAGCTAAAGTAAGAAACTCGCTGAACATTTACTCTTCCGTCTTCTGAGTCTCAAGCAGGGAGGCTTTGTATGATGACATTTGAAAACTACTCGTCCGGTTCTAAAAGTCTGGGGCCTGCAAAATTCAGTAAGTTATTGGAACGCCACTTATTACTAATAATCAATAAACCGTTTACGGTTAGTCGAAAAACCTTGGCGACTATGCCATTCATCCCACAGTCGTTTGGTTTGCATTCTCATTCCAATTTCGACAGGTTTCGAGCGAGAATGAAACAGTTGTGCGGTAGTTACGTAAATTTTACCAATAAATTGGCTGTTAGTTCTGTCTGGCAAAACGCTAAAACCAGTCAAAATGAAGACAAGCTGGGCTTAAATTTTATATCTTAGTTGAAATGAGGATCGGATACTGATAATCCTAACCGATGAGTCAACCCGCTAGCAGCATGTGTACTGAAGCCAAAATGAAATGCGACGCTCGTTGTCAAGGGTTTAAAAATGTTCCCGTCAGGCAAAACACCAAGTATTAATTCAAAATACAATCGGAGAAGAAATGACGGTGCTCATCTAATCATTTTTGAAAAAAATGAAAAGTTGCCAGACAAATGGAACCGGGACTAGTTAGCTGGTGGTTTTTAATAGTCGGAGAAATTTATAGATCACATCCACTAGGGGGATAAATCGATTTGATAACCGACGAACTTTCATCGTCCATCCCCCTCCCCCAACCACACACACAGGTGATCTGGCCACTTAGTAACCTTTCTTTGATCGTGAACGCAGTAAGCTGTCGGGCTATGGATCACGGGACAGTCAAGATGATACAAACTGCCACTTTATCAAAGTCCCCAATAAAGCATAATCATAATATTTTCGAGGTTCCTAGTTTCGTGAACGCAAAGGAGATCGTTGCAGCATGACACGCGCACTTTTGATATTCACCAAAATCGTTTGAATATTTGTAAGTTATTCTTATCTTTCAGCCATCAGGCCAGTAGTTCGGACTTATGGTTGAATTATTTTTCACTCGAGAACCGAATACTAACTGGATGAGTTGTTCATTTTCTCCCCACCCCATTCCCTCTCTCCCAAGCATCTCACTTAGTTGCCCACACTTGTTTTACACCGAATTCCCTCACTTCAGAGTGCAAAACAGATCCAACAGCCTCACTGACTACTACGGTAAATTTTAATTGTCATTAGGACTGGGCCATGATGTTACTCCCTAATAAGAGGGCAGTCATGAGTTGAAAATAACTTCAAACGGTAAGTGGATTAGAGTAGCAACATCTTGTGCCCATCACTTAGCGGATATTATTAGTATCTTATGGTAGAAGATAGAAAGCAATAGGCCGTGAAATGCTTCACCACTCTTTGTCGTACGTGATTCAGGACAAGAGCAAACAATTACTTTCTAAATGCATTGACTGTGATAATTTAAATAAGGTAACTGATGTGGTGTTTCGTATCAAACGAAGCACAGCTTGCTTTCAACTTCGCCGTGGCCGGTTTTTCTTCTCAACATCTTCAGGGATGCAAGTACGTTGAACGCCCGGTAGCGTAATGGCTACGTCGTTCGACTCAGAATCGTTCGTTCCGGGTTTGCGTTCCAATTCGGGCGCGATCGATGTGCACTGCTCATGATTCTCAACAAGGATGAAACGGCTGTACAGCACTTCCGTGGCTTCTTATTGGTCAGTTGAGCGATTATATTACATGGTGAATTATTTCATGAAATAAATTAGTCTGTTCGTCTCAAAGCATGTTTGATATGGTCCTTTTTTCCCCAAACCAGTCACCATTCGAGGAAGCACAGAGAGCAGTCATGTAATGTGTCTCGAATTCAACAGGTTACGCTTGCTCTTCTTTTGAAAGTGGCTATCTGAATCGCATCGGTGACCGCAAATCACATAATAGAGAGCAGACCTAACGGAAGGAGGAGAAATGTTCTCGTCGTTCTTATCGAAACACTACACAACACATCGATGTTTGTAATAAAGGGGGAATTATGGGGGTTGAGGTCTTGTAAGACTACCCTTAACAGGAGAGAAGGAGGGGTTTGGAAAATACTAATTGAAGTAGGAGAGATTAATTTTTGGAGCCACGGTATCTTCCAAGCCTCAAAATCTTGGTATTGTATCGTATTGTATAGATTTTGCGTATGAAAATGTCGCGTTTCAGTCAAAATACTTGGAAAAATATTTAGAAGTTGCACTTATGTCCTTGTAAAAATGTAACAAAAATGCATCGAGGAATGATTAGAGCACATTATGATAGGTTATTCAGGAAATCGACCGAAACACGGTCACGGTTAGTCAAGATGTGTGCTGAATACGGTCGCTTTCGTCTTCAATGTGGTCAGTTCTTTTATGTAATCCCCCAGTGAAAATTGCCAATATTGCTAACAGCTTCCGAAAAGTGCTTGCCGGGCTAAGTTCGTGGTTACTGACGATCAAGTTTTGTAGTATAGTGTCGTTGTCGGTTGCATCTTTTTGAGGATCAGCCGGATAGAGGTCTTCAGTAAGTTGGGAAAGGCGCCTGGTTATACGTCCGAAATATGGAGCATTATTAGTGTACGTGAATTAAAATAGAACGTGATTTTGACTTAGAATGCAACTTATCCTCGGCTTGGAGAACAGTAAACAGCGTGGTTTCCGAAGCCATCCTAAAGCGCGCCGCTGGAAGCAATTGTCGACTGCTGTTACTACTCTTTCCTACAAGATTTCGAGGTGGCTAATCCTATTTGAGTGCGGTCAAACGGGGTGCTCCTGTCTTTCTGACGGTCTGTGATTTGACTAGTTTATTATTCTTAGCAATTAACTGTCTTACTAAGTGATCCAGATATCAGTTTTACGTCAGAATATCTCATAATTTGAAACTTCTTGTCCAACGTTTCAGAACTCGTATGTTCTCAGCTCTGTAGGCCAGACACCTGATTTTTTCCATCTAATTTATATCCACTCCTACTTGTTTGATTCTGCATCTTTCATTTTCACACTTTCCCTTGAGCAAACAGCATATTCCAGGCTTACTTAGTCCTCCGTCTTACCTTTTTTGCGGTACTTCTATTCTGCTTTTACTCGAATTTTGCCCTCACTCATGACGTGTTAGGCTTAGAAAATGGTACTTCTGCTAACTAAAAAGTCGCCCATTGAGTAGCATTTCCAGACACGTTGTCTTCATGTCAGACGGTTGTTAACAGGATTTCGGATTGACAGAAAAACTTTCTTCTGATAAGAGGGAATTTTCAGAGGGGTATACACATCCAACTGGTATGATGTGTGGACTGTTCGATCAGTTCTGTTCCGGCAGAAGTTGATTAAATTCGACAATAAGGACCATTCGCATAGAAATATGTTTCAGTTTTTTACCTGGTCAAAATGATTTAGGAATCCAAGATCCCCTACTGCTTTTTACTGGCTAATCGAAAGTGACTAACTTTAGCAGACATACCAACGCGGACGGTAGCAGAAAACCCATCACTTGCTGAACTGTTAACTTTGGAGGAAAACTGACGCTAGGTTTGGAGTGAGTGAATAAATTGGCAACATCTGGCCATCCAACGAAGACTTAAAAAAATACCGTTCTGCTTTCTCATAACAAAAACGATTTGCAACCCTTGCCTCGAGGATGAAGATAAAAATTGCAGTGTGGTGAGTTGCACCAAAATAAACAGTTCAGTGACCTTGAAGCACAAAAATACGCAACGAGATTTCGACCTTGATTGGTACAAATTTGTGCACCGTTTTCAACAACCGTTTAACCACTTTAGCTCATCTCAAAGTGGCCATGATGGAGTTTATCATACTAGGCGCAAACAACACCGGCACTTGTTCAATCAACCACCATTTGGATGTATATTCCTATAAGAGAAAAGGTGACGAGGTAATCAAACAAAATCATCCAACTGGAGGTAAAATACGTGCTGACTTTGATCAAAGGCATCAAATTAAAGAGACAAAAATTGCCATTTGAAATTTATAAAGCAAGCTTCAAAACTCGATGGTCATAAACTTGAGGTTGGATGTAAACAGAGGCAGTACGTATTCCATTGTGTCTTGCTTATACGTGGTCTAAGGTCAGCACTTTGCCTTGAACATTAGTCATTAAGAACCTGATTTACGAACGTCGTCCTAAATTGACCGGGTTTCCCGGTAAATATTCACCCATATAGTGATTAGGGATATTAAGTCATGGTTGGCCAATTATTGCGTCGTCTCAGTTTTTACTAATGCGCCGGTCAACATAGAGTCAATGGGGCTAGACTTCAGCAGCTATTTATATATGCCGAACGAAGGGTTCAGCAGTTTCCTAGTCTCCGCATTTGCAAAACCACCTTTGCAGTATACATCCAAAAGTTGGTACCACAAACCGTACACTTCGGATGTTTCAGATGGGCGGATATTTCGTTATACGTTCCGCAACAAAACTTTCGTCACTGCTCTCCTGATAGTTCCCAATATCTCCATCAAGTTTCCCTGGGTTTTCGTGCAAATCAGCCGGATAAGGGTTGGTAAACCGGCGGAAGGTGGCATACTTTCTGTTTTTTTTTGGAGGGGGGCATAATTCGTAAGCGTACCTTTCCGTACCATTTCGTTTTCAGCCGGCAGGTAGCAGTATTTCAGGGCACTCATTTGTTCATCCTCTGATAAGTAATTTCTCTGATTAGCTGCAACTTTGGGGGTCAGAATGAAGTGAATGGCCTTTATTGATTTGATATCTGATCTGTAATGGCAAACTTCTGGTTAGATGTGGCCAGCGATAAGCCGTCTAATCCTTCTGGAAACAGCCACCTTTTTTCCGTTTAGCGGCATCAACCGCAGTAGCCATTGTTCAACTTTGCTTTACTCGTAGAATTGGAGGTTGATGTTATCAAATCATTATTAGTTTTTAAACTGGCGAAATCAGTTTGTTCGCCATCATTCTTCTACTGTGGTAGCTTTGTGCAACAGAACACACTTAGCTGAGATCTGTTGGATTGTTTAGCTATTTCATGGTTACTGCATTCATTAAGATACAAAGTTCAAAGTGCTGCCGAATTAATTGAAAATGATTGCCCGTGTGGTGTTATACGCTTGATTATTTGACAGTTAGAGGAACATGAATCGATGACTCACTGACTCGTTGATGACCTTTATCGAGCAGCTCTGTAATAGTAAAATCATCTTCTGCTTCTTCTTCCACATACGATGGTTTTTCTACCAAGCCGAATTTGTGCTTCGGTGTTCATGTAAGGCCTTTCCCAACCTTCGGCTCACTAGGATAATCTGATCAATTGAATATCACCAACCACTCTAGTTACGGTTAAGAATCAATAAGTTTCACCCGGTGGTTATCGTCACGTGTGAGGGCAATCGGAATGCGTTCACTGAGATGCGTAAGGTGTGACCAAACGGTAAACGGTCCGAGATCTTCCAGAGTGGCGCTACTGAAAGACGCCAAAATCCAAGTTTATATCCAGGAGCCGCCTAGATGAATGCCTCGATGATTCACTTCCGATGTCCGAAAAAATCAGAACAAGTATTATATCTTGCAGAAACCCCACCCTTCCGGACATTTCTGTCATTATTCGTACGTTTTAAGATACGGGTTTTCTGAAGCTAGTTGAAAATGCTGTGACAACAGACGAATTATAATAATGCCTATTGACGGAACAGTCCAAATATTCTAAACCCTCATTTTAGTGCCCCAACCAATATGAAGATTAATAACATGACCGGAAATCTGTGAAATGAAGCCAAAAGTGATGTCAAAGTCGAAATTCATGAGTAAATACTGAATAGCTATGGGATACAAGGCGCACGAGGCACTTTTTCACTATTTACCACCTCCGTAATTCATCTTAGTCACTTGGCGTTGTTTTTGAAACAAGTTTCTTACTTACGATTCACATGTCTTCCTCGAGGAGTGGGGTTCAAAATTTCCTGTCCTTTATTCTCGCTCTCAATCATCGGTTCGTTTGAAAACGATTCCCAAGTTTAATGAAACTAAAAACCTTAAAATGGAAAACAGCGTCTCCGACTGGGAATCCTTTTTCACTTATTGACCAGCGGATTTACGCAGATGCCCAAATGAGATTAGTCCATTGCTTTCCACTGACAGCGCATTAAATCAAATTGCCTATTCTTTCCTCATAAACTAAACTTGACAGAAGGTGATCCAATATAGCGGGGTTATGATCCAGCCACCAAAACGAATAATAGATTTGAAAATTACTCCAGACAAACTTTCACGTGCTTGCAACGGGTATTTTAAGAAAAGAAAATAACTCATGTCGAACGGCTTCCGGTTGACTGTGGAATGCACAACCAAAGAGTCAAATGCTTGCGAAACCACCAAACTACTGCTGTACGAGTTGGCAGTATGGATGTCAGTCAATAAAAAATGCGATACATTTTTCATTCTTGTGGATGTCATCTCATGGGTTCCGTATATTTTGAATTTAAATCAGCTATAATGTACTACCTTCGGGAAACAGAAGAAATGGTTTGTTTTTCTGTGTCCCTTGGTCCTTGTCGGAAAGAATTAGAAAAGATGTTTGGGTGTGTAGCTGGAATCACGAAGTTGGAGTGCTACTCGAGCTTGCATAAGTCTTTGGAGACATGAAAACACTGATTGCTTTGCATTGCGCATCTGGGTAAAAAAATGGTTTGGTTAGCTAAACTATTTGGTTTCGGTGTGTCATGTAAATCCACGCACTTTTTCTTTCCAAGCAAACCGGGTCATTGTAAAAAGGCAAAATCCGAAAACATCCGACGAACAGAAAGATGTTTTTGATCGACATTCACAAGAGTAGCAATTAAAAATCAGCTTTTAAATAACGAACAAGGGATACTAAACTTGGGAAAATGAGATTTCCCATAGAGTTTTGATTTTGTGTAAAGACAAAAATTTGGGAGGGAGAATTGCAAAGAATGGTTAGCTATCCGCATACACGGAACGCGGGCAAATGTTCCAGGAAGTCGGACTGTTTTTATTGACGGTAAATTAGAAGTCTGTGAGGGGTTGGCCATCATCCAGATGACCTTGGGTTGAACTGGATCAGTACTAGAGGGCTCGGCACATGGAAAGTCAATTCACAATGCAGTCGCACCACACAGCCGTCTGAACAGAAAGTAGAAATCAATCTTTCCCATAACAAAGGAAGAAGATTAAGGTATGAAATGATACCAGCACATGGAAGAAAATATAGACCGTGAATTAAGATGAACAGAATGTGTGGAACATAAGTGAATGTAAATATCGCTTGAACAAGATGATTGATGCTTCGGAGAAGTGGGGAATGCCGAAATCTTGGTGGTTATGGTTCTCGGCGCCACAGTAGTGTTCCGGGTCACAGTCTGACAATCTACCAAATACACTGTAATCATGATGAATTTCGGTACTCCTGGGATAGATAAAAACACTAGAAAGGAGATCGTCAGATATGAGCTCAAGTTAAGTAACGACAATCGGCCCGCTCTAGTGAAACTATCACACAAAATTTTATATTTAATAAAATCTACACGATGGGGAGAATAAAATTCCAAGTTTCAAATACTGGTGTTGGTCAGAAGGCAACGCAAAGCTGCCGTACTTTTGCTTTCCCAATGAGGCATAAAAACCGTTTTATCTTCCAGGTTTATCAACTTTCTTGGCGAAGAGCACTATCCTTGAGTAATTTGATCGATACTGATATCCATGCTTACAGATAACCCTTATGACAGCATATCGACTTCGTTAGCTCACTGATTTCGTTCGTTTTGTCTTGCTGATAAATGTTGTTTTTGCATGGCCTCGCAGAGTTAATGAGGACTGCAAGCTATGAAGTTAAAAATGGGCAAATTAATTCTTTGTTTCATTTATTACGCTGTCGCCAAAATCTAGTTTGAAAAGAAATTCGGATAGAACAGTTCTAAAATACCGATTTCATTTGTTACTAGCCTTTTTGTCTGTTGTCCGTAGAAGGAAGATTAATTCACAAAGTCTTCCTTCTCCTACATAAGATTTGCGTTGTAAAAACAAATATTGTTGTATACTATGTAACCGCACCATGCAATCCCACCAATGGAATTAAGACTCCTTCATATCCAAAGAACTGTTGTCATATTTACAATAGCCATTCGCCTTTACCAATGGAGTTTGGTCAGTCATTAGCTAAATGACTTTTCTTCTGTGAAATGATAACGTACCCAGTAGGTGGAGTGTGTTACATGTCTACGTCATTCCATCTCCGATGGATTACTGTCCGAACGGAACTCGATTTTATGTGAATCACCTAGGCGTTAGCCTCACTACTAAACCTACACCTACCCGAGACGGATTTCGAAATGGTTTTTTAAAATGCTTCATGTCACACTCCCACTTGGTCGAGGATTATTTCCTCGTACGTTACAAAAATGTTTCCCTTAAGAGTTATTCTTTTACAATGTGGTCATGTAGTACACAGAACGGAAACAATCTACATTTATTTCTCTGGGCTTGACTGACAGCCGTTCTAAATGGCAATTTCATGCTCAAACCTCACGCATTGGGTAAGCACCAGCTTTGAGTTTCCCTCTCAAAGGAGATGGTAACTTGGACATATTCACCGTGTCATCCAAGATCTGATCTCGGGCCTTTCAACTGGAAAAGATGTTATTACTGCACCACCCTCCTTATTCAGTACTCAAAATTACCGAGTTCAGATTTCATCCCTAATGATAACCGGCAGTGGTGGACAGCTTCCACGGAAGACTTGGAAAATGTTCCGGGGAAACCAAATGTCCTTACTAGTTAATAGAGAAATGATAGTTCATAGGACTTCCGAATGAAGCGTCCTGAATCAGATCCCGGTTACGGCAAGGAGCCCTAATAAGGGCGAGACTCCAGTTTAGTACCTCGCAAGTATTAAGTTGGCCCAGGACCTGACGTTTGTGTGGGAAAGTTTCATCTGAAGAACAGTCAGTCATGGATAGGAACGTCAATCTCACGTTAGTCACAAGTTGTGGTGAGCTATTTACCTGTGACTACCTGTGTGTGAAATTACAACAATTCTTTTAATCGTTTATGCTACCGGTCAGAAATCTGCAACAATAGCAGTTGTACTCACTTGTAGAATACAGTAGATTTGCACTGCACCCGTCATATCGAAATTCAGTCAGATTTAATTCAGCAAGCACAAACTGTGCTGTGACATATTTAAATTGATTAGGCAAGCTAAATGGAAACAGGCACACTATGCTTATGATAATGCATGGAGCTGAGAGATAAAGAATACCTTAGTTTACATGTCTAAAACCCAACTTTTAATTAGACAGGTTAATCGGATTATTTAATAAGAAACACTGGGAAAGGTGATGTTCTATTAACAAAATGCGCTGCAAGTTTCTGACGTAAAATTTTTTTCTTTTATTTACCTGCTATTCTTTGTATAGCTCATGAGTGTAACTCTGTTCACCACGTTTAAACACCTATGCAAAAAAATCAGACGACTTCGAAGTATGATCCTAATTTGCAATCCATTTGCGCACATCTTGAGAAAAGTGACCAAACAACATTTTCAGTCGGTTGCACTACATTCCCAACCGTATGGATTCCATTTATGACAGAATTTTGGCGAATGACGACCAACTGTAACATAACTTTTCTATGATTTCAACCAATTTCAAACACACACCACCTTGGATGCAAGGAGGCTTGTACTAACTAGACACCCTCTGATTCTCTGGTGAATTGGTTCTGCGTAAGTCATGACGACACTAGATTCCGACATCAGGCTTCAATGTGGTTGGATTAATGATGCACAGATTGCTCCCACAGCCAAATCTTACTGTGGAAGATACCCTAAAAGAAAAATCCAGGCCGGTCAAATAAAAATCCGTGGTTAACAAGAGCATTTTTTTGTTTAAATGTCTCAGATATACTGCTGAATCAGCGATTGTCTATAATCAGCCACATTATTGCCTACAAGTTGTTCAATGCTCTGATGCGCAGACGTTTTTTTGTTGAATTGCCACAAGCGTTCGTTTACGATACTGTCAGGTAGCAGAAGTAAACCTCAAATAAAAAGGATTACAGCAATCCAAAAGAAGCATGATAGGAGAATCGCTGCCGGGAATACCCGAATTGTTGGGTTCATGACTGCAAATGATCAGCCCGGCTTCCAAAGGTTAGCAAGCGCCTTGACACATAATGCTACTTTGAACACCAGATCTCCTTGCAATACCTTGGAATACTGCCTCTCAAGGTAGCTCCAAAATGCGGTCTCAGCTACAGGTTGAAAGACGAACTACAGACTGGCGTTAACAGTCTAAGATTTGAAGGAATCCCGTATAAATAACAGCTCTGGGTAAGCTCAGACACTTCTTCTGTTTGTTGCGGTTAAATGCAGTTTGCTTGCACGTGATTTACTCTATGATATGTACTGAATAAATTTATATATATGGGTATCGCCAGTTGTAAAGGATTCAATACCTTCACTTGCCAAAATTTTGAAAGTTCTAACACTTGCGCGGTAGCAGCAAATATCATCAAATTTTTAAGTATTTCCCTTACTGTATCCGTTTCTGGATTGCACTGAACCCGGTTCACTATCAGTAGTCTTGTTAATCAGAGCAAACTCTTCTGAAGATGAAGCATGAAATAGAAAATTTTTATGAGCTCTTTCGGATTAGGCCTAGGTTACACTCTGGTTTGTGCTCCTAAGCACCACCAATCTCGATTGCTCGACTGAAGCATTTACTTAGTCGAATGTTCTAACCAAGATTACGCCCACACTTGTAAGCTGACGTTAAATATATGGCAGTTGAGATACTTTAGGTTTGTCTGGTTTTCACAATATTTCCCAATCAGGAATAAAATAATTATCATTTAGGAGGGATTTTGACTTACATCAATGCTTACTTTGCTTCACGGTCATTCGACGACACTACCTTAACGGTTTGGGTCGTTATCGAGCCGATGAATCAATAAGCTGCAAAAATATAAACATTTTCTGGTTTCGCGATCACGTGGCTAATGAAAGGACTATAGAATGCTGTTCGATTTATATTTTTGCGTCTATACAGTTCCGTCGTTACTAATATTTCTGTTTCAATTTCGAAAAAGACCCTTTGCTTCAATTTAGAAGTACAGTGCTATCAATATTTTGTGCGCTGTTGTTCAAAAAGGAGAATGGAATGCTCTGAGTTCCGGCGAATGTGAAGGATGGCCTAATTGCACATTGAAGTAAAGGGGAAGATTAGCTTGCGTTGCACTGGAAAATGTTCAGTGCGTCAGTTCTGCTTCGTCGACGAAGGCAAGGAAAATGATGACCTAAAAAACATTTGCTAAAAAGATATTTTGAGCACAATTTGTTTACAATAGTTGTCAAATTTCTAATATCCGTCGAAATTGTTCATTCCGGCACAAAAATATCCAAGATTCCATTTCGTCGGATCAAAATTAAGTCCTCTACGGACAGCGGTAAAATCCTTCAAGTGGCGGTGGCGATATTCGCACTGCTGCGAACAAAGACAATAAAATAATACAGTTTCTTTCAAAAATGCTCTAGGTTGTACTTCATTGCGATTTAGCAAGCATTTCATATTTTGTAAAGCGGATTTCTCCATAATCTCATGAAGGCTTGCTTAGCTTAACACAGAGCAAGTTTCATGTAAAAACATACCACAGCCTGAGAGCTGATGTTGTCCAAATTATGTTCCATATCGTGACGGAACAATTCACTGAGCTACCGAAGCAACAGATACTAACGCCGGCCTGTGGGCCAAAAATAACTTCATATTTGAGTTCCTGCAAGCCATATTAAATGATTGAAAATTTGCTGAAGAGCCGTGACGGATCGATCGATGACCAAAGGTTATCCATCACGCATTCCTGGGAGTACGTGCGTCCACGCGTTGTGAATAAACCATGCTTTACTTTCCCTGTCGGGTTCGAGATTGATTGTGGCTGAGATGAGCAGATTTGGGCAAAAGTGTAATATCGACTAAATTTCTGATATATTTATTGGCTAGGTAACATCAAATATTACGGTTTAGTATCAAAAAGCTTCTTTGCTTCTCGTTGAATAATAGAAATACATACCCAAAATTTTCTGTTTCTCAATCGCTTACAAATCAGAACGGAAAGGGATCATAAAACCCTTGGTGCGTGGGCTTCGGATCTATTTACCTATCTATATGCACATAGATAAATAAATGAATAAACCAATAGTTAAATAGATGGATATAGATAGATAGATAGATAGATAGATAGATAGATAGATAGATAGATAGATAGATAGATAGATAGACCGATAGATAAAACCTGTTGTGATGTATTCTCAATATTTTTTGATATTCCGATGGTTCTACTGCTTATTATGTGTAAGGGCAGTGTATAATGGCAGATCGTATCCGCGAACCCCGTTAAAAATCGATGCAGCTGCGATGGCATCAGACTGCTTGCCCCAGTCGATAGGCCTAGAGGTCAGTGGGTGCTAATCATAAAAAACAAACGATTTGACTTTGTCCCTTAAACGAACGATTATGTTTGCTTAATTTGGCTTTTCTCGCTAAAGAAAGTTGTACAAAGGAGTAACCGCGAAATGATTGAATAGACTAAGGAACCCCGAGACGAAATAAAGCAGACGACGTCTCTCTTCACACTAATTGTGAAGTTATACCAGAAAATATTATATGCTTAATAAAGAGTTGTACCTATTGGGTTTTGGGGTACATCGATATCAGTTAGACGTCAGTAATCTTCATTGCCGAGCTAAACTCGCCTAAACTTGACACAAGAGATTGTTACTACAGGATACAAATTTCACAGACTTGCTTGGAAGGTCGTGCAATTTATCCTAGTTTATATTAATAAATCCGAACCAGTGCGCCTGTTCCACAAAAGTACTCAATTTGTCGAATATTTCACCCATGATTACCGCTACATTAACAAGCTCAAGCTGATTGTTCAATGGCTGGCATGCTTTAAATTAACTGGTGTTTGTTGAATATTTTTGATCATGAACAGGAACTATTTTGTTCTCAATTCTTTTTGATTTACATCACCGCTAACCTCGTACCAGGGCCACTCAAACATACCACGTCAGTCGCTTCCTTGTTTTTATTGTGACAGTGAAGTAACGAGCTAAAAGCAGTGAAAACGTTTGGTATTAAAGTTAACGACGGGAGTTCTGTTCATTAATGCTGAGGTAGATTTTTACCAATATTTCGAACAGACTTTTCCTGATAGTTCGGAATACGTTGATGCTTCCATTTTCAGTTGAGGTAAAGCGTGAATTAATAGCCCAATAAGATGAAGACTGGAAATAATCCGAGAAGTATTGGAAAATGTTAAGCACATTGATTCAGCGACGAGTTGATTTTGTTGTTATATCCCTCAGAACGCCGGAAAAATTGGTTGTTTTCAGCGATAAATTCTTCAAAATGGTTTTCCCACTTCCTTATATCCCTTCAAGCAATTTACTTTGATGCCGCTAGAGTGAGAGAATTTTACAAAGAATCAATACGGAAATCACCATACATAGGCCTAAAGTGCCCTTGTAGTGACCGATATATTAAAACAAACTGAGTAAATGATAGCTTGCCTGGTCATGGTTTCTTTTCGCACTTCATTAGAATTCCCTAGACGCGCCGCTTTTAGAGAGGTATTCTCCGAATTTGACATAGGCCGTGTGAAACCAATCTTTAGCTCTGGAACATAGTTCAAATGTAATCATTTATCATCCTGAATGCTGGAGCTATTCATCGGTATTTAAATGCAATATATCAACTAGCTACGTAGGTAGTGAAGATTAACATCGAAGTTCTAAGACTTCTTGGTTTATGAAGCAATAATGACGTCATAATCGAGCTGCTGGAGACTATTTCAATTTGACCAAACATTTAATGGAAAACTGTGGCGGATAGATTGAGAACTAGTGTTTAATAATTTTGGACTTCTAGCAATGCGCACGTCAAACTGTTGT
Organism: Fasciolopsis buskii; assembly: GCA_008360955.1. NCBI lineage: Eukaryota > Metazoa > Platyhelminthes > Trematoda > Plagiorchiida > Fasciolidae > Fasciolopsis > Fasciolopsis buskii. Next base: position 112,475 of record LUCM01010404.1, read on the forward strand.
AAATCACGCTCGGTTCGTTCTTCCTAGGGGAGCGTTAATGCATCTCGGATGAGATATGCAAATTTTGCTTAAAAATGGGATATCGACTGAATTTTTGACGCGTCTGCTGTCTGATTTACACCAGAGCTTATTATTCGAAACTTTTTGACGTTACGTTGAATGACAAGATTTCCAGTTCACTTACTTCACCCCCATGTCATTATATACCGAAGCGGCATTTGTGCCCATCATGCTCGTCGCATGAATGTTGGTCGGATTTGTACAATGGAACATCCATGGCCAAACGCACATCCAAACCTCGACACCAATGGACGCAGGCGAAGCGATGACCTCCATTTTAGCGAGTAGATGCACCATCACTGGGCTTTTTGTGAATGCAAGACTCCAAATCGAAATGCACCCTTGAATACCCAGTCTTTCACAAACCACTAGACTAGTAGCATACAGTAACTATTCTGGTTTTAAGTGATCGGAAAGTACCGTCTGTTAGGAAGAAGAAAATCAATCAGACTATGTCTACGAGTTTCCGTTGAGCTTTGTCTTGTGATATGCATTATTCAGTAATCTAATGGGCAACGAATCCAACACTAGGCTAATTAAGCATACACAGGGCAGTGGCACATTAATATTCGTTATTTGCTCTCACATAGGTTAAGCCACGGTCTTAATTACACTGCGCGTTACAGTTATTCTCTAAAGCCCACACAATAATGGTATACCCAAAATTGATGAACCAGTCTGTGGCCATTAAATCTAATCATCAGCAAATAGGACATCGGGTCAGAGTACACAAAATCACTTTTCGACCGAAAGTTTTTAAATCTAATTAGGACGGAGGTTGCATTTCTACTCTACCCGGTTCATCCAACTCAATTTGACGATTTAATGCGGTTCCAAGCTGGCAGTCCGTTGCTCCGGCAATGCTTTTTCAGTTCAATAGACGGGATTAGAGAATCGAAGCAGGGCGAAGAAAGAAACTCGGTGCCAACCAAAAAAGATGCTGAGCAAATCAGAAGAATTATAATTTAATTACCTGGTAAGTGGCATTTCATGTTTCTTGATTCCAACTGCAAGTTCATCTAATTAGGCCGTGTTAACAATATAGTCATGTAAATAGCTTAAATAGTTATTTCAAAGGCAGAATTTGTTTTTGCCTTTGATGATTCCGAAAAATGACTTTCTCGGATTCAGCCATTTGCCGGATTTCTCCTTAGATATAACATTCTTAGGAGGGGAGATTTTCGGGAACGGACCGGATGATTCCATCTTTCGACGTTCGGATCAGCAAGTTTGGGAGCAGCAAGTGTCAATCTGTGTTTTACCCTTAAGAATAGTCACGCTAACGGTTGAAGAACACGCGACTACCTGTGATTTGTATCCAGTGTTCTATTTTAGGAGGCCGCGAATATAATCAGAACCAGTTTTCAAAAAACTTCACTAACAGACAAAAAAAATGTACTTTCATTGAATTCCCCTAAATTGAGGCTTGGCTTTACAGTCTGGTCCATGTGCTAACATGCCGTCACCTGAATGCCGACGAACTTCGAAAACACGACGGACAGTGTGCATTGTCCACACGCCATACAATGAAGCTGAAAGCGTATGCATGGTATGGTAAATGAGATTCAATCTAGCTTCATAATTCACTCGATTATTTGTGCACAAAAATGTCGGATTTCAGCCAAAAACAACAAAAATAAGGACGCAGTTGTTCCAATCACCTAGCAAAAAGGAAAAACTTATCAAATGAATGATCTGAGCACCTACAGGAGACTGTTCAGGAAGCCGGCTAAAACGAGTTCTCAAATTATCAGGATACTGACTAAATAGGATTAAAACTTACACCACTGGTTAATAGCTAGCGAAAACCGTAATTCGTTCATGGGATATTTTAACCTGCCACGTGTAAATCTTTAGTTTGTTCTCGGGATCGCGACGCGTCGCGATTTTGGTCGGACTACAGCGTCTGAGTGGGATGTTGACAAATTCTCTAGCACTGCTTCAAGAAGAGTAATTGCAAAGCAAACTGACTGCTGTTTCAGATACTTGTGCCTTCCCAATGATAAAGGTGCACATTCGTTTTTTACTTTATCTTTTATGTTGCCGTATAAAGTACCGAAAATATTTCTTCTTCTTGTTGCATGGATTGTGTCAAAAGTTCCAAGCTGACACTGTACGTTACTCGCAAACTTGTCTGGTATTTATGTAAGCTTGTTTGAATGACATTTATCTCTTCCGTGGCTTGGTGACCAGGATAAATTTGATACCCAAGTTTAATGACAACTCACTTAACTAGACATAATAATTTCACATGGGCCAAGGTATTCGAACATGTACTACCGCGACTTTTAGACTTGGTCAATCAGTTCGTAATTGTTTCTCCCCAAGTAACTCCTTTGCTTTTTGGCCTTTCACTCGAGACATATTGAATGTGCTTAAACAACACAAAGTCTACTTTTGTCTTTTACTTTTCATTTCCTTTATTAAATGAAATAACAAGGCGCATCGTTTTTCAGGAAGGGGCCGCGGCCAACAAAGGGCTGCCAAATGGGGAAGTTGACCGGCAGTGGGAGGATTCGAAATCACGACCTTCACGTCCAGACGTCACGACCTTATCCATTTGGCCATCGTCAAAGTGGAATGTCGTGGGTTGAAATCGACCCGGAGACCTTCCGCTCATCAGGCTGATGCTTCTACCAGTGGGCTAACATGATAGCTCAGCACAAGGCAAATCAAAAAATTTCTATTAGCCGGAGAACGAGAACATGCGGAAGTGACAAAAGTATTGGGACAAATCCAGGTCACTCGCACGATATCATTCGGACTCCAAAAACGACGACCCTAGGGACATTAAAAGCCTCAGTTATTTAGCTTGAAAAATGGAAGCTTCTTACCAAAGGAATCTGACTAGCGTGGCTTAGCTTAGTCATGCAATCAAAAAGATGAATAGTTGATAATTGTAAATATAGCATTAAGAGATAAGCGGCCATCATTGTTTGACTGTGCAATTTACTAAGGTCCTTAGAATCTCACAGCTTTTTTGAAAATTGGTTTAACACGAAAATCATCCGTAAGTGTATGGCAAATGTATTCGGTTAGAATGATGGGGATAAGGAAATCGCTTTCCGTATTCTTCGTGATGTAAGAGCATTTTCATGCAATTCGGTACGTCTCTTTGGAGATTATCTAGAGGAAGACTTCTTCATAGATAAGGATTATATCACAAGTGCGCAAACTGTCCCGCTTAATCCATTTAAATGGTGTACAGTCTGATTAGTATGACGAAATTTATTAAATAACGTATTATTTGTGGAATTTAATATTTATATAAGCCATGACCGTTACATTTTGGATTCCGAAAGCAGTTCTACATTCAATCCACAGGCAGCTGAATCGCGATCGGGATGCTTTTCTGTTACATGACATACGTAGGCTTCTAGTTGGAATTTTTAGATTGAAAATGCACTCAAACAGATGCAGCACAAACATCCGTGCCCCCTGTTCTGTGTAATGCAAATATTTCCTTTCCCGGTAAAGTGCATTCATCCAATCCCGACGTGTGAACTTCTATCGTTGCTTATTTTAATCTTAGCTTTGGAATCATGCAAACAATGGGTGACAAAAAAATGTCGAATTCCGTCGGGTGTTGTTCACAATAACCCACGTATGCACTAAGCTCATGTTGTCTATTGTGATCATCAAAACATTGTCGTAAATTCTTAGTTCGTACTTTTATCAGCAAATAGGCGAACATCTGCGACGAAGGTAATACCCTGGTATGAATGTAGTAAACTAATTGGCAGGTCTATTATTAAATGGATTGTCAAACGAAAATAATCAATGACAGACGTTCAAGACCGACAGATTAGAGGATGTCCAAGTTGGTTTGGGCCTTGAACTTGCAAGCGCCTGAGAGTTAGCACAACGAAAACCAGGTAGGTAATTGCCAGTTTCGGCATCGACAAAACGGGGGTGTACGTTAGAGCAACACATCTCCAACCGAAAAAGCTACAAACTTATGCGACTGGACCAGGCTACGAGTAATCAAAATGTGATTCAACGGGATTTGTGAAATATGAAGTTCAGTTTAACCCACCTGTTTCAGGGAACTAGTAAATACGAATATCCCCACAGCCCAAGAACCGCTTTAGATAGTAGTTAGACAAAATTTTCCGGTCGTTATCGGTGCAGGAGCGGCAGATAGTCACACGATACATGGGAAGTAAAGTCTATCCTCACAGAGCTGTGATACTCAAGGGATTGGTTAGTCATTTCTGATGACCTTAAACAAATTGACCTTATGTTCGCCAAAACTAAAAGACTTGGTTAATTGAATTTAAAATTAAATATATCATGACAGCATGCCGTGCACGGTGCATTCCAATCAGACAACTATGAAAACTTTAAGTTGATGCCGAGTTTGTATACAACAGCGAAGAGTACCGGAGATATGCACCATCTGTTAAAGGAATACGTGAATTCCATTTTGTTCAAAGAATCATTCATTAATTCCAACTGAACGAACCCAGTAGTAGTGATGCAGTGAAGCAAGGTAGAGATGAGGTTGGAAACTTTCGGATAGCAACCCCGGATCATATTTGGCACCTTTTGGAGGCTTTGATTTTCCGAGACCCCGAAAGTAGTTGAAACCGGAAAAGAATAATAACTCACACACTACCTTTGGCTCTGATGCATCTCCAAACACCGCCACGTCGCAATCGCTTGTGGCGGACGGTCCCTGAATTGTGGCAGGCATTATGCTCAAGAGTTAAAGGCCGTCACTACGGATCTGATTGCTGATGTGGGTGTGACAGCGGAAGCTGATGCTCGAATGATTGCGACACAGGTGAAGAAAGTTATCAGCACTGATCTGTATGTATCCGCGCCCTCCTGTATATGAAAGTGGCCTGATAAAGGTTGGCACACTTTGTGAATTCATCCGGCCTTGTAAATACCCGGTACCTCACCATACTAGCTGAAGAAGATGGCGTTCGTGATACAGTTGATGCGGGTGAGTCATAGATCAGCAGTTCAAGCCAGGGGAAGAAGTAATCAGTTGCTCAGTGAACACCCGTTTGTGTAAAGTCTCATCAGACATTACAGCTGGATCGAGGTCCTGACTGCGCTGTTTAGTCAATACTGGTTGGGCTGCAGCGGTAGCGATCCCACAACAAAACACATTTACCGAACGCCTATAATGCTCACAGTCCGATGCAATTGCTGGGTTCCATAGTTCTGGATTGTCCGACAACGAGTTGGGCAACAGAACTTGCAGCAAGGGGCAAATGGTATAGACCTTGCCAGTGACAGAAAGTAAGCAGGATTCCAGTGTTTTGTATGTCACACTTTGTTAAATTCATAAGAAGTTACGATTTATCCAGAGAATGATTGTCAGCCCTGCGGCAGATCAAAAGACGGACAACCAAGGACCTTAAGGACGAATCTGGATCAACTTGCGTGTCTGAGAATTTCGACATAAGCACTTCTTTCTTTTGTTGTCTTATCCTCACATCATTGATCTTTCTCGTCATTGTTTTGATATCATTCGGTCCCTACACAAAACGGCATCAATCTAAGAGCTATTCCCAAAGCGATTCAGTCAGAAATATCGACAATGAATTTTTCACAGTAAACCGTGGCAAACTAGCTGTGCGTCGATATTATGCCTCAGTGCCAAAGCTAAAGGAATGTCTCAAAGATTATCTACATTCATCGGCTTCATCCCCACCTAACTTCCAGAACCTAGCCTCAGTCGTGTTCTGCTGAAATTCCTTCCACCCTACTTCACCTCGTTTGCTAAGCAAGAAAGTGTATACACTTGGTGATTTCTATCACGCCAGATGAAATATTAAAAAGAACCTCGTATTTCAGTGATTCGTACTCATGCCATTACATCACTATATATATCTTGACAAAATATTTTCACTATAGGAAGGATTGGATTAGTCAGATACAAATATGGGCGAAGAAAGTATTTGTGGTGTTAATTGTTTTGTTGTCTGGGTTTTGTATTGGGAC